>JAHHUM010000166.1:0-143710 GCA_036173005.1 Crenichthys baileyi | reverse complement strand
ACTTGACATTTATGAGAGTTTGTGTTTAACTAACAAATTACAAATGAACTTACACCCTGAGTAACAAAAATTATACAACTGAATTTGCTGGACTCACATGAGAGCCTTTACTTGGTTAAATGGTCAATCAAGTTACATAATTTGATTTAAGGGGATCTTTTAGCATCAATTAGCATCTGGTGCATTTAAATAACTTAACTTAGTCACTGAAATAAAGCTAATCATTACCAGCTACATTAAGTTACTCAAGATAACTTGTTTCTCCGGGAGCGTTCTGCCTTTGACAAACAATAATCTCCATCTCTTCGATAACTTTAAAGCCGATAGTTGTGTGTGGCATGAAATTACTGACATTACCTGAGTTACTGCTCACTACATTAAATAAAATATTTAATGTAGTGCGTTATATTAGCTCCACTAATTAACCAAGCACAAGTTAAAAGCAAACGTCCCTAAAAGAGTAAAACAACTAACATTAGCAGAGCTGTCCTGCACTAGTGGCACTTACATACACTGAAATATTAGCTTCAATTACTCGACTGATTTACCAAGCATAACTTTAGCTTCACTAAATAAAGTGGAACAGCTAACGTTAGCGTAGCGCTCCATGTGGCACAAGGTGTGGATGCTATTGTCTTTAATCTGGTCGCCTTAGCAAACATGATTAAAACTAAAATTAATGCACACGCGATTGAAACTATCTCAAGTACCAATATGCTATCACAAACTTTAAACAAAAATGCAGTTACTTACGTTTCACCCAAGCTCACACAGCCCAGTCCAGCACCATCTCCGTGACACACTAACCCACAGTCTTCAAGTTTATGTGGCTAGAGCGTTAAACATGTAAATACTATGAGCAATTCACTATTAAAACTTACTCTTTCTTCATAGTTCATTTATTACATGAATGAAATATAATGTCTTACGTTATAATTTCCTGTTATCTCTGAAACACAATATTACAGTGTAAAAGCTAATTAATTAATTTCATATATTTTATAATACCAAAAGGTCAGCTTTTTCAGTGCACAGATTCCCCCCCTCAGCCCCCCAAACTTTTTATACCCAATCATGGTCATTTTATTTCACGCCATCCATTCCATAAAACATGAATTGCTCCTACTCTTGGATATTGTGTGTGCCTCTGTGTGCACACCCTGAGCCTCCAGTAAATCCTCAATGTAGAGAAATAGTTTGGAGGTTGGTACTCAAATTAACAAACACACAGTTGGTTTTAAACTCAACAATACTTACCAAAAAAAAAAGTTGCAGTTTTCCATATATGGGCAATGATGTCACAGCATTTGTAAGGACACTGAGGGGTGGAGGTTTGAGTTTTTCTTTTTGTCTTTGCTGGGGATTGTACTAATTTCTAAATTTAAATAAAGGAAAATTGAACTGATCTAAAAATCTACTCATTTGGTTTAACCACAAACAAGAAAATTGCTCGAGTTACTCTAAGACCAACTAACCACTTGGTTTTTTTGGTTTTCAATACTGGTTTTTAATGACGAAATGCAGTTTCTAATACCTGTACAGACTGAAGTTAACATGTTGCAGCAAATTATATAATGGCTGTAATTTTACAGTTATGGTGTTAAATATTGTTCTGTAAGGAGCAGTCTTTCATGCTTTGCTAACTTGTTGGCATGAATATAGAGCAGCAGGAGCAGAGACATCTCATACTCTAGCCCACCCAACAGGAAAACAGACACAGAAGTTCATCCTGCCAGTTTTTATTTTTTATTTATGTTTTATTCAGATGTAGAAGTTTGAAGCTTTCAGAAGAAACTATTGCAGGAAAAAGTCATGTTCTGTTTCTTCTACACTCAGCAGCAGATATATCATCCATTCCGAGTCTGTCCACTTCTGTGCATTTGGGTGTCCATGAAGTGTTGTTTATGTAGCTGATTAAATATACAGGGTGATGATTTTGCATTTTAGCTGGCCTTTTGTGGGATCAGTTCCTTTGCAAAAACATTTATGTTCTTTCTCTCTCCTTTGAAGTGTGGAATCCCACAGGAGATAATCTGCTTTTCTTTTTCTACCCTGTCAGTTCTTCATCCCCTTCCGCCTTTCCTTGTGTACTACTTTACTCCCCAAACTCTTCCTCTCTTTCTCCATTTCATTTAAATCACATCATGTTTCTGTACATTTGTTATTGAAGAGAGGATTGTGTTCATCCCCCTGCTCTGCATGCAGCTGTAGGAGCTGATGAATATTTCATGTTAAGGGATTTCACCAGTTTTTTTTTTTCTCCCTTGACAGAAAGTATGCCGAACAAAATGACTGTAGTCTGTGGCTCACCTTTCCTGACACACATAAATGCATCCATTAATGGCAACCTGCCGAACGGTGTGCGGTTAGCAGCAAGAGGGAGGTGACCATGAGGGGGGAAAGGTGTCATGTCAGGTCTTTTTCAGCAGGTCTTTGAAGGAAACTGTCAAGTTCTGCAAATATTATTTTTTTAAAGCTAAATAAATGGGCATATGCTAAGTGGAAAAGCTCAAAATGATTTTAGAAACAAGGCAAGTCAATTTTTTCACACCTTATATTGCTGTGTTTGTTTAATGAAGGAGCTATTAGGCATACTTTTTACAGATGACTAAAATCTTTATCTTCTTTAGTAAGGGTGTGGATGGTTGCATGCTAATCATTGTTTTAAGAAAAACAATATTCAGATCTGAAAACGCAGTATTTTCTTCCATATATTCCCCTGGAAAAACAACTGCTGATCTTGACTGAATTTCTAATTGGGTTCATGAAACTGACTTGACCCAGCTGTTGCTTTGGCATGGCTGCTTGTCTTACAGGAAGCAAATATGATGAAGGTACCAAACTCTGGCCTTAAAGTGGAGAACAAAAAAACCCGTTTTGTGACCATTTCTGTTTACCAAGTTGGTTAAAATCTGAGACGTTGATACCCCCTCTCCCTAACATATGCAACTCCACACAGCAGTAGGGTCCTGGGACAATACACTTGTGGGCATCTGAGGAGCACCATTCAGTGCCCCCCCCCCCCCCCCCCCCCCCCCCCCCCCCCCCACCCCCCCCCAGGTCTCCAAAGAAATGGTATCAAAAATGGTATCAAGTACAGTAGTTTTCTTAGTGTCAGTACAGAGTTTGAAATGATAATGTTATGATAACCCTACAAATTATAGGTGCTTGCATTTTGATGACTGATTGTTCCAGCTCAGCAGACAGCTTCATGGTGTTGGAAGTAAAATAATTAAAGACAGTTACTTCTTTCTGTAATCAAGAATAACCTTGAAGCATATCACACAGGTTCTGAGTGAGTCACAGATGAATACTTGCTGTGGATTTCATCACCCACTTCCACACAAAGCAGGCAGAGACTCCCAGTCCTTTCCTGAGTCTTGGCTCACTAGCAAAGGTTTTGTTAAAGTAGAATCCTAGGGAAACAAAATCAGAGCATGACGGTGGAAGAGTGTAACATGACCCCAATCTTATCCTTGCCCTACAACTAATGGACTACACTACTGATATCACATCACTTGAACCTTGAATAGTTGGGTTATTTGATTAATTATCATCAATGCAGTAAGAAATGACTCAGGCCTCCAAAAGAATCGTATTCATATGGCATTAGGGTCAGTTATGCATTCCTAAAATAAACAATTTTTCCAACATTCATGAGCTAGAATTACTCCTAATCCTTTCTGTAACGGCCAGTTCTAGTTTTTACAGGAACACACATTGATTCACCTGATACAGCCTCAAACCTTCAAAATGCCACTTTACAGTCATTGTCCACAGTCCAATGATACCTCATCTTAGTTACAGGTAAAGGTCAGCACAGGTTAATAACGTAATCGAAAGGATTTTTTTTTATTGTCCTCTTTGCTTCCTGCATGTTATACCCCTTTTCCCCTGGCTCTATTTAGGTTTCACGGCTCGACTCCGCTCGGTATCTCTCTACTCCACACGGAATCTGTTGTGTTTCCGTTGACTCACTGATGGACTCTGGACTGGTAATGCTCTAGAGTTTGCCTGAAGAACATGGATGTACAGAGACTACAAGGGGCAGGTGCTCAGAGTAAAACAAGGGCACATAAAGACAGATTCTAGGGCGGAATATTAGCAAGAATCTCGCCCAGCTTTCACACTTCAATGTACCATCATGTACTACAAAATAGTAAACATTGAGATATATAATTGAATCAAATCTAAGGAAAACTATAAGATGGAAGGCAACATCATGTGTATATGTATTGAATATTTTATTAGCGAGCTAAGCCATCAGACATATTTTGTTTTTACACAATTACATCGTCAGAAAATATGAACAAAGAGGCACAATACAACCTTTGAGTGTACTGTAATAAAGGCCCTAATAATAAATTAAGCAGCCTGGATGTTCTGTACTTACAGTGGAGTTGAAGATGGTCCATTCAGAACTGCACAAGTGTATATCAAACTTTGACATGGAACCTTAGTCTTGCATGTCACCATGAGAGAACATAAAGCCTACTGACACTGATAACTGACCATCAAAACTTTAGGTTAAACCTTTTCTATTTTTTGTGTTTATGTTTTGTGATTACTTATGTACATACTTCTTTCCCTCTTTTTTCTTAGTCTATTCTCTCTTTTTCCTCATTGTCATCCTCACTGTGTTGACTGTACCTCAGTGTCTCTTGTTATTTCTGTCTCCTTCTCATCTGATCCATCACTTTCCTTCTAAAGGCATGAAATTAGTTATCAATTAATCTACATTTAACTACAGTACATTGGAAAATAATTAATGACTCTTAAACTCATTGCTTGTAAAATTCAACATAAGTGCACAACCAAATATCTATATGTTGACTATATAAAATCTAAAATAAATTTGTTTTTGTTCTTACCTGTTGTACTGTTTGTAACCCAGTTGGTTAATAATCCTCTACCTTTGGCTGCTTCAAGCAGCTCCTTACTGGTTTGTTTCAGACATCTTTTTACAAGGCATCTTGAAATTAAAACAAACAAATTATGAACTATCTAAAAATATTTTAAAATTTATAACAGAACGTTCACCCACTACTATATAATCAGGTTCCTAGAAATTAGTTATAAATGAAAAGTATAACAAATTTTATAAAATCATCTCTTATTAAATTCAAATATAAAACCCACATTATTAGTTGAGGAGACAAATTTTGACAGATAAATGTGATATAATCTACAAAAAGATTTGTTGGTGACAGGCTGTTTACATCATTCTACCCTTTAAAACAGCTGACAGGTAGATGAATAACTGCATTTTTACTGGCCCCCAAACAGGCCAAATATATATAAGTTGCAGCACCAATGCATCTCATCAACACACATCTCCACACAGTACATTTTCTACGAATATTACTGCTCAGTGAATGTTTTTTAGACACCGACAAAGTCGTTGGCTAGCAGATAGTTCAAAACATAACTTCTCACCTCTCTCCTCCCGCTCAGAAAGCGCAGGGCCCTCTCCTTTCTTTCTCCCCCTGTGTGTGTGTTGTGTTTCAGTCCCCCCTCTCTGCTTAGACTGCTCCTCCCTCGGTGATGAGGCAGAAACGATACAAAGCTGTCGTCTTGTCTAATAACTTTCATTTCTTTTAAATTCACTCATTTGCCAGTTGTCCTGGAATCTGGATGAAAAACGACATACTCTGGGTTCTGTTTCTCTCTCACTGCACTTATTGCTTGCATCACAGGGGCTAAAGTTTAAAGGTAACGGGGTGATTGGGGGTCGTTGTCATGTCATCTCTCTTACGAAATAATATTAAATAGCATTATTAATACCTGTTTTCATTAGGTGTCAGAGAAGGGCTTATGTGAATGAAAGAATAAATAAATAAATCTTTTGACCAAAAGGGCACTTTTGGGAAAGGAGCAAAACGGCTTCAACCCCAGCTAAAAAGATAAATAAAAGTTTCCTCACTGCTATATAAAACACAAGTTTTAAGGTTTTTTTCTTGAATCTTAACTCAAAATTGTTGCTTGATCCCTTGGTTTCTTTAATTGTGTCTCCTATATGCAACCCTGAACCTTTATCCCTTGGAACCTATGCATGTAACATACTGTACGCCTTTCACCTGTCTGTGCTGTTTATGTGGTCATCCAACCATCTGCTCCTTCTTAGTACATCCTACAGTGTAGTGGTTCTTACAATTCTCCCCTATGAAACTAAATGCCACAGTTTTCAGCTATGTTTGTGTGGCTGATCATACCTTCATGGTGACCACACTCTAATTTTAAACCCTTCCAATCCCCTTGAAAAGGTATGACGGTATCAATTTTTTTATGTATTTCACTGGCAAAGACTTTCCCCTTGGCAAGGGAGATCCAATCAGCATTCCAGCTGGGTTGTCTGCAGGTTCAACAACTTTTCACTCAAATGCGCCATCAGTAGCCTACTTTTCCCACAGACCACAAATGGTTTAAAACCACAAAAGTAAATCCTTTAGAATTAAAATTAAAAGAAAAGATGAACTGTAGAGGAGTTTCATATGAAATGAATGAAATAAGATGCTGAGAATATTTCTCCAACTTGAAAAGCTCAGCAGCCTCTGTCCACAAAGCCCCACCCAGAAGGTTCAGGGTCATCTGGTAAGATAGCTATATGGCTCTGCAGTTTAAAGGGATTTCCCTGTTATTTTTATACTAAATGATTAGAGTTAATGCTGTATGCAGTTTTTAGCAAACCTATAGTTAGCATTGCAAACAACAATCTGTATGTGTTTTATGTAATGGAACCTCATCTTAACTAAGACTGTCAGCATTTTTTTTATCCAGCATGTCCAATAAAAGATACAGCACGGCTCTTTGAAATGATAACACAGAGCTGATGGGGTGGAATGTATTTAGCTTCCCGCTGTTTGCTGACATCTAACTCCTTGTGAGCCAACATGCTTCTGTAGAAAACATGTTTTGCTTTTTATACATTTTCTACCTCCTCTACCTTCAGTTTTAAATCTTCAGTGATTCTGGACGAAGTCGTCTTCCTTGTCTGTTCAATTTACTGTTTTTTTTTTGTTTGTTTTTTTATATAATCTTCTCAAAACAATTGACACACAGATCTGGTCAAAGGTTTATGTAGCCAGACAGAATTTCAGTTTTTTTTTCTCAGATTAGCCCTCATATGGCGTTATCCATTAAATTGGAACCGGTTTCATAATTGAGAAACTGTTGTAGAGCCAGAGCTTCTTATCTAGTTCATCTATTTTCAATGTTCAGAGACAGAAAGCCTTGGTTACTACAAAACAAAAATGTGCCTTGCACATCTGACTTATGCTTCTTGCTGTGTGCAGATTCTCAGAACAAGGATCCTAAATTAAACTGTATTTTCCTTGAAATATTCCATGGAGGGGCTACACGATGGCACAGTTGCTAGTACTGATGCCTTGCAGCTAGAAGGTCCTGGGTTTGACTCTCGGCCTGGGGTGTTTCTGCATACAGTTTGCATGTTCTCCTCATGCATGCGTGGGTTCTCTCCGGGTGCTCCAGCTTCCTCCCAGAGCCCAACAACATGACTGTTTGGGTAAGGAGTTTGGAGATGGTGATGCTAACAAAAAGACAAGAGGAAGTAAGTTCGTCCGAGTGACAGGTCAGGTTGAGCGGTTCTTTGAAAAAATCAAACAAGCAGGGCTGAGATCATTTGTACATGTGCAGAGACGGCAGCATGGATAGTATTGTTTGGCTTATATAGTTCAGCAGGTACTGAACTATATAAGCCAAACAATACTAATTGTATGGTAATACTACAACGTAGAGCTACATGTATAACAGGGTGGATGTTGTGCAGGTAAACTCAAATCTGTTATTATTTTGCTCCATTGTTGAGTACATAGGTAGAAAAAATGCTTACTTAGTAATAATTTCTCATGAAAATGTTTGATTGTTAAGAGTCCTGGGTTTCATTTTTTAAAGGTCTCCTGGTGTACTGGCCTGCCTCCTGGTGGCGCCTCCAGGCTCTAGACACTACGCTGACAGACACAGCAAACCTTCTTGCCACAGCTCGCATTGATGTGCCATCCTGGATGAGCTGCACTACCTGAGCTACTTGTGTGGGTTGTAGAGTCCGTCTCATGCTACCACGAGTGTGAAAGCACCACCAACATTCAAAAGTGACCAAAACATCAGCCAGAAAGCATAGGTACTGAGAAGTGGTCTGTGGTCCCCACCTGCAGAACCACTCCTTTATTGAGTGTGTCTTGCTAATCGCCAAGATTTCCCCCTGTTGTCTATTCTGTTTGCACAACAGCATCTGAAATTGATTGTCAATCAGTGTTGCTTCCTAAGTGGACAGTTTGATTTCACAGAAGTTTGATTTACTTGTAGTTATATTGTGTTTAAGTGTTCCCTTTATTTTTTTGAGCAGTGTACTTTTGACTGCTCTGTCAGAAATCTTGTGATGAAGATCTGGTTGCAATTGCTTTATTTGGAAATTATGTTCTCTGAATATTCTGGTGTGTGGCCTGACCAAACATCTCGCCAGCTGAATGGTTAGCCTTAGGTGGGCTAAACCATTTCTCTCCTTGAATTGTGAGGAATAAAATATTCTCAAGTTTTACTTGGTCCACATAGAATAAGCTCCACAGCATACCACAGCTGATTATCAGAACAGTCTGCTATTTTCAGCTATTTCTTTTTATTTATTCAATTGCATCTCATCCCCTTCTTAAATTGTTATTGCTCTGCTTTCTACATGGTACAGCTGTTCCAGAAGAAAAGCTTTAAGTTAAGGAAATAGTTTGCCTTGAAACAAAACTGCAAATGAATTTAGATTTATTGTACTGCTCCTGTTTTGTTTTGTTTTTTTCGTCACTTTTTTTGCTTATCAGTTTGCTTCAGACTGGTTTACAGGCAGAATAAGAGGTAGGTTTTAAAGATTCTGAGGTTAGAATATACCAATAAGAACAATCTTCTTTGTGGAAAAATAGTTTTCACTTACTAAAGAGCTTTCATAGCATTTTCTGTCATCTTTTTCCTATGAAGAGCTTGTAATATTTAACCAGAATGTTTACATAAATCTGGTTCAAGAGAGAAACATTATTTGATGTGACTAAGAGTTTACATGTAGCTGCCAACTTTTGAAGTTGATGTGATTGAAGAAAGTCAAAAAAGCCAGGAGGATGTGTTTTGAAGTTTGAGGGTGTTTTTACCTTCAGTGCAGTCTGAAAGCTTGCAGATACACTGCTGCTCTTGTTTAGATCAGGCTTTCAAGTCAAGGCTGCACACGTGTTACCCAGGAAACCTTTCAGCATCCAGCATTCTGTGGCTCAGAGACAAGGAATGAAAAAGGTGAGTGGGCACCCAGGTCTTGGTCTGTCTGCCTTTGTGACACGAAATTAGGAGAAGGACTTTGGGCACACTTGGTGTCAGGCTTAGCTGTTCATTAAAAAGGTCACATAAAGGCTTTTCCAGAGGGTTGCTTTAATGATATCGGGCATTACCAAATAATTCCCTTTGACAGCACGGCTTTATCTGTTTCTGCCTATGCTCTGACTACAGAGGCTCTGTGAAGCATCCCATGGCTGAGCTCACTTGCAAAGGGAAATGTTGTCATTTGTTTAATTTTGTCCTACCCCTGATTAATTCATCTCATTTGATTGAACATGATTAAAACCATGGTGCATTATCACTTGCATGTGGAAGACCATGTCCTCAGTTTGAAAAAAGAGGGATAGTGATGAAAAAAATCCACCCTACTAATTTTAACAAGCAAAAGAAGAACACCATGCCAGACTTCTTGGAATTTAATCACTTTAGTGACTGATCTCCTTATTTATTTAGAACATAGGCTCAGAGTCACAGAACATTCAAAAACTACATATGTACAGTTGCGTGGAAAGTCTGCACATGTCATTACATCTATACAATATAGCAAGGTCAGCATTTTTCTTTACAATGTCAAACATTTACTGTTTAAACAAAACAATGCAGAGTTATCTTTTCTCATCTGATTATAGAGGAAAGCTGTCCTGTTTGTTTTATGTTTGACAGTTACAGACACAACATGAAGGTTTAACACATTTATTGTAATGATTGGTGAAGTGATGGATCTTCTTGGTTAACCTTTCCTCCACTGAAGATCAAATTGATAACATTTTTCTATGTAAGGAAACCGAACAGATTATATCGAGTCATTGACTTTGCAGCAATCCCTCTTCCTGAAAATCCATGTAGCAACAGTGGAAAGGAAAGCTCTGCTTTAACAGGAAGATTCAATTGTTGGTTCAGTTTAAACATGTGGAGCTGGAAATTGTTTTTGAATTTAAAATGCAGTGTTCCTCCTAGTTTTCCTGTTTCTATCAATCAATATAACATAAAAATCAATAGAAAAACAATATAACAGCTAATGAACAAACACTTCTTTATGTATCTGTCCACATACGGTACAGACCAAACGTTTGGACACACCTCATTCGAAGAGTTGTCTTTATTTTCATGACTATGAATATTGTAGCTTCACACTGAAGGCATCAAAACTATGAATTAACACATGTGGAATTATATACTGAACAAAAAAGTGTGAAACAACTGAAAATATGTCTTATGTTCTAGGTTCTTCAAAGTAGCCACCTTTTGCTTTGATTACTGCTCCGCACACTCTTGGCATTCTGTTGATGAGCTTCAAGAGGTAGTCACCTGAAATGGTTTTCACTTCACAGGTGTGCCCTGTCAGGTTTAAGAAGTGGGATTTCAAGCCTTATAAATGGGGTTGGGACCATCAGTTGTGTTGTGCAGGAGGTGGATACAGTACACAGCTGATAGTCCTACTGAATAGACTGTTAGAATTTGTATTATGGCAGAAAAAATGCAGCTAAGTAAAGAAAAACGTAGTGCCATCATTACTTTAAGAAATGAAGATCAGTCAGCCGAACAATTGGGAAAACTTTGAAAGTGTCCCCAAGTGCAGTCGCAAAACCATCAGGCGCTACAAAGAAACGGGCTCACATGAGGACCGCCCATGAGAAGGAAGACCAAGAGTCACCTCTGCTGCGGACGATAAGTTCATCCGAGTCACCAGCCTCAGAAAATCGTAGTTTAACAGCAGCTCAGATTAGAGAAACGTTTCAATGCCACACAGAGCTCTAGCAGCAGACACATCTCTAGAAACAACTGTTAAGAGGAGAACTGTGTGAATCAGGCCTTCATGGTAAAATAGCTGCTAGGAAACCACATGCTTGAGGACAGGCAACAAGCAGAAGAAGACTTGTTGGGCTAAAGAACACAAGGAATGTACATTAGACCAGTGGAATATCTGTGCTTTTGGTCTGATGAGTCCAAGTTTTGAGATCTTGTGGTTCCAACCCACCGTGTCTTTGTGGCGCGGCATGAAGAGGTGAACGATACAGACTCTACATGCCTGGTTCCCACCATGAAGCATGGAGGATAGGGGTGTGATGGTTCTTTGCTGGTGATCACTGTTGGGGGATGTTATTCACAACTGAAGTGGCATACTGACCCGCATGGCTACCACAGCATCTTGCAGCGGCATGCTATTCCATCCGGTTTGCGTTTAGTTGGCACCATCATCCTATTTTTTCAACAGGACAATGACCTACACAAACACACCTTCAGGCTGTGTAAGGGCTATTTTGACCAAGAAGGAGGGTGTGATGGGGTGCTGCGGCTGGCCAGATGACCTGGCCTCCACAGTCACCGGACACCTGAACCCAATCGAGATGGTTTGGGGTGAGCGGGACCGCAGAGTGAAGGCAAAAGGGCCAACAAGTGCTAAGCATCTCTGGGAACTCCTTCAAGACTTGTTGGGAAAACCATTCAGTGACTACTTCTTGAAGCTCATCAACAGAATGCCCCAAGCGTGTGCGGAGCAGTAATCAATAAGCAAAAAGGTGGGGGGCTACTTTGAAGAAAAAAACCTAGAATATAAGACATATTTTCAGTTGTTTCATACTTTTTGGTTCAGTATATAATTCCACATGTGTTAATTCATAGTTTTGATGCATTCAGTGTGAAGCTACAATATTCATAGTCATGAATGACTGATCTCACATTATATTTCATTGTAAAGTCAATTGTGTATATATGTACATTTAAAAAGATATTTTTTATTTCCATTATTATATAAAGTGTGTCGAGTCAAATTCCTATTTTGTTTGTACAAACTTGGCAATAAAGCTTTCTGATTCTCAACGCATCATTGTGATACTAAGGGAGTGGATAAGTGGGCGATTTTCCATGCTGGACATGAACGCAGCATTGCACGCACAGGAGTGTAAAGACATCGCTGGTACTGTCAACAAAGCATGGCTGATAGAAAGAGCTCGAAAGTATGGCTCCACTTTTCAAAAAGTGATGCAGATTACGCTCGCTGCAATATTTGTGACGTTAAGTGCAAGGCCAGTGGCGGGAATACTAATCTGAGGAAGCACAAGATTTTTTTCGTCAGCCCCAGATATACGGCTACAACTCCTGCATTTGGTACCATTAGCACGCCTGCATCCATTAGCGATTCGTTGTCTGCAACCAGCAACATGGAAGAAGAAATGTTTGAAACAACTGAGATGTTACAATACAAACAGCTGGATGTTGTTTGGATATATTCATCAACGTTTACATATTGAGAAATAAATACGTTAAATAGAAAAAGTTAGAGATTTTATTATTAAACAAATTAACATTTATTACCACATAAACACACACAAAAGCACCAAAAACTGGTACCGTTGAGTACCGATCACCAGGTACCGGGCATCGGTACCGTATTGGTTCAAATGTGAAAGGTACCCATACCTAGTCATCACATATACAGGGGTTGGACAATGAAACTGAAACATCTGGTTTTAGACCACAATAATTTATTAGTATGGTGTAGGGCCTCCTTTTGCGGCCAATACAGCATCAATTCGTCTTGGGAATGACATATACAAGTCCTGCACAGTGGTCAGAGGATTTTTAAGCCATTCTTTTCCTTGCAGGATGATAAGTGGCCAGGTCCCTGTGCGTGATATATACTGGTGGAGGATAAAACGTTTCCTGACTCCATCCTCCAAAATCACCCCAAGTGGCTCAATAATATTCAGAATCTGGTGACTGTGCAGGCCATGGGAGATTTGCAACTTCACTTTCATGTTCATCAAACCAATCTTTCCACCAGTCTTGGGGGGCTGGGGGGGTGGGGTGTGTATTGGTGCATTGTCATCCTGATACACCGCACCTGGCCTTCAGGATACATTTTTGAACACTGGATGTATATGGTGCCTCAAGAATGGTTCGGTAGTCCTTGGCAGTGACGAGCCGTCTAGCACAAGTATTGGCGCGAGGGAATGCCATGATATGGCAGCCGCAAACCATCACTGATCCACCCCCATGCTTCACTCATGGGCATGCAACAGTCTTGTGGTTGGATACGCTTCTGTTGAGGCTTCTCCACACTGTAACTCTCCCGGATTGTGGTGGAAAACAGTAAAGGGTGGGACTCATCAGAGAACAATACATGTTTTCACCATTGTCTGCGAGCCAAGAGTTTGCCCTCCTTGCACCATTGAAACCAACGTTTGGCATTGGCATGAGTGACCAGAAGGTTTCGTGGCTACTTAGCAGCCCGGCCGTGAGTATATTTACCCTGTGGAGCTCCCGACGGACAGTTCTGGTGGAAACAGGAGTTGAGGTGTACATTTAATTCTGCCGTGATTTGGTGCAGCCGTGGTTTTATGTTTTTTGGATACAATCCGGGTTAAGCACCCGAAATCCCTTTCAAGACAGCTTCCTCTTGCATCCACAGTTAATCCTGTTGGATGTGGTTCGTCCTTCTTGGTGGTACCCCTGATACCTGGGGTACATCACAAAGACTTGCTGTCTTGGTCACAGAGTGCGCCAGCAAGAGGTTGCACTAACAATTTGTCCTCTTGTTTGATCTTCTGGTATGGTCACCCATAATTTGTGTACATTTACAATTTTTTGAGCAAAAACTGTGCTCTTACCTGCTGCTAATTGGACACCCTTTTACACTGTGCTCATACTGGTGGCAATGTGCAATCAATGAAGACTGGCTACCAGGCTGGTCCAATTTAGCCATGAAACCTCCCACACAAAAATGACAGGTGTTTCAGTTTCATTGTCCAACCCCTGTATGTTTGGAAAAAGGCCCAGAAGGCACTTTAATTCCTGGGTCAACTCAAGAAGTATAACCCTCCACAGCAGCTCCTGGTCATCTCTCGCTCTGACAGTGTGGTTTGGCTCATCTACAGAACAGAAAGGTTTCAGACTGCAACAAACAATCAGGTCTGCAGAGATAATCATGGTAGTCATTGTAATCACCCTAACTGTTACGGCTGTTGGCCTGAATTACCATGATGCAGCTTCAGTATGCAATTTTGACTGTGGCAGCACATTGAGGAGATTGGCTGATTCTGACTCTGGGCCCGCCTCCTTCCTGCTGATCTCCGATTGGACCAGCCTTGGAACACTGGACCAATAACATCTTTTAGTTTGGGGCTGATGGTTTAATTTAGAGATTTTATTTTGGTTTTTGTATAGTTTAGTCCAGCCCATGCCCTAAGAATTGTTCCTGGGGTTTGACATTTATATTTCCTTCGCCTACAACACTTGTAGTGTTGTCTCTTTGTGTTCCCAGTACCTTGTAAATAAACCTTTTAACCTGACCTTACCATCTGGACATCAATTTTTATGTTACCCTGTTCTTCTGTGCCATCTGGGGCGTAACACTAACCATAACCCTCAGAGACTTCTGCGGTGCAAAACTCTACCTAGCTTCCCCTGAAACTCCTCTGAACATGAGGTACATGACTAGCAACAGGCCTGTTAGCCGGACAATGTTGTTCCCCATTAGCAATAGTTTCTCCTCTCTAAGGCTGCTTCCATGACACAAACATCTTTAGAAATGTTCCCAGTTTGCAAAGACATAATTTCTTCAATTTCCTGCTTGTGCCTCACCTAGCGTAGCATTGTGAGTCTCCAGCTAGTGCCAAGATGGGGGCACATCCACGCAAATTTGTGAGTGAATTAGTGTGGTGAAAATTGAATATATCATGTCATGGGGGAGTCTGTTTATCTGATTTTTCTCACTTTCTCAAGTTAATTTAGTGGATCTGAGCGCAGCAGGAGCTGCCTCAGTAGGTGATTTTCCACTTAGTTTTTTTTAAACCTGGAAAAAGTGTGTCAGCTGAAGCTAATGCTGATTAAATCACTGTCTCTATCTGTATTACTTCCACACATACATAGTCTTGAGGAAGCTGTGTTTTCTTCAGTTCAATCTATTAAGACAGAGTTTGTGTACCTGTCAGTAATTCGCTACAGAACCTGAATTAGACATTGTTGAAACAGACTGTTACGAAGAGAGGTGTGGTGTGGAAAAGAGGAGACATCCCTTTGACTTGACTGAACAACAAAAGTCAGAAGTGAGTTTATTGTTTTTTCAGGCAGTACACAAAGACACAGCTCGCTAAATGGCAGCCCATCCATCGCCCTGCCACACCAGGAGTCCACCTATATCTACCCTTAGACCCCACATTCTCAATTCAAATTACCCTATCACATCACAGGGAAGGAGGAGAAAACAAAGTAGATTCAATTTCAGATAAATATGCTAACAATGTTAACAATCATTTATCAATAACCCAATCAGTAACCCAGTCAAACAATGCAGTATTCAGTACATTGCACAACATTTAAGAACCATTACAAAGTAGTTAGGGAAGAACTTGGTGCTTCCTAACGCAGACATTTAGTGAGAGCTTTTCTCATGTTCCAGCCAGAACCCTCAATGTATTTTATTGACACTATGGGCCTGATCTTTAAAGATTGCGCTAAATTGCTTGTACAAAGAAAGTTGTGCAATAAGTGGGCGTGTTGAATGCGATTTTCAAAGATTGCCGTGCAAAGGATAACACATGCAACGAGCATCTGTTATCCTTGTCCTTAATGATAAAGGAAACAAGGTAAGTTGTTACCTTCCTTTTTTGTTTTGAAAAGAGGTGCAGACTGCCCTATTTAAATAAGGACATTGCGTGTGCTACTGGCTGGCTGCCACTGCCCCCAACGGAACAAGAGGAAAAGCGTACAAAAGCTGTGTTGCTTGAAGCATGCAGGGGTTATTGCGCTGCATCATTATAAATTATCCAGTTTCTGAGTTTTTCCATGTGTTCCGTTCTGCTCCTGTTTTTCTGGACTGTTACAGTTAGTTAACTTTTGTCGTCGCTATTCACAGCAGCAGCTTTGTCATCTCAGCCTCTCCCCTGACAAGATTATTTCTCCTATCTGTTCATCTGCGCTGGGCGCTTCTGAGTGCGTAATTGCGCATGCAGAAGGCTGAGTTTGAAGTTCTCAAAGTAGATGCTTTATGTTTGTGGTCCAGGCGGACCCACTGAGGCAAAGACTACATTCTGCTTCGCCTTTAATAAATATATTGGATTACAGGCTTTTGCGCAGGAGGGCAGAGCTGTGTATCATCGGTGTGCACACAGAGCAGAAGACTTGGATCAAGGAAGACTCAATTGACGAGCAATCTGCAATCAATGCCCTTTCCTGCCACACAGTCTTTTACAGTTTCAATTGTTTTTTGGTGACACAAAATAATTTTTCACTGTATAAACGAACCCCTGGCATATTTTCACATTTAAACAACATAATTTGCTGCGCCTCCACATCGCCAGGAGCCAGTTGAGGTGGCTCGGGCATCTATACCGGATGCCTCCTGGACGCCTTCCTCGGGAGGTGTTCCAGGCACGTCCCACCGGGAGGAGGCCCAGGGGACAGCCCAGGAAACGTTGGAAGGGACTATGTCTCTCGGCTGGCCTAGGAACGCCTTGGGCTCCCCCCAGAGGAGCTGGAGGAGGTGTCTGGAGAGAGGGTAGTTTGGGTGTCTCTGCTGAGTCTGCTGCCCCCGCGACCAGGTCCCAGATAAAGCGGAAGACGACGAGTATGAGTACTACGTAATCTAACTGATCCAGCTCCAATTGCTCTCTAATGACACAATTCTACTGTCAATAAAGTAATGTGTTTAGTTTAGTGACAAGGTTAAAGCACACACCGTCTTTCTCACCACATGGAATAGGCTGCCTTAAAATGGTGATTTTTTTTTTACCTGCTAAGAAGGGATTTAGTCGTCCAGTTTGCAAATGACAGATTGAATCTGCCTTATAATTACTTTATTTATTTCCATTAGTTATAGATTATCCTACATAGAATCCTCTATTCTCATCTATTTTTATTATTTAAATTTTTGACAACCCAAATCTGTTGACACATGTACAGAAGATTCTCTCTCTCCATCATCTGTCATTCTTTTTATGCCTCCTGGCCACAGTGACAGCAGACATTTTTGCGTCCCAGTTAGCACCTGCATTTCAAACGTGCTAAATCCAGCCGCAAAATCAGCACCCGCAATCCGTTTCTGGTTTGATAAATCGCGTTACGGGTGGTAAGGAAATAAATTTGCTTATCCTCCTATAAGTTTCCATCATATGTTTCGCATCCATGAAGGCAAACACGCTAAAAACTGTGCGCCCGCTGTTCTGCTGATTTTACAAATGCAATCCGATTAGAACCTGGGTTGTAGATCAGTTTTAAGGACGAAAACAGGGTTGCATGTGGTTATGTACACGCAAACCTTTTAAAGATTAGGCACTTAGTTGTACATAATAGAAGGCAGATTTTTTGTTCCTAAAAGCTATTCTCTATAAACATATACCATGTGCTCTAGAAGGTTTTCCAACATTCTATAATGTTACAAAATGCCTGAGAGTGTTACACTACATTTTGTCCAGTGGACACCAACATTTGGCCAATTTCTTCTTCAACAAAACTACTAAGGAGCAGACAACGTTTGGCTTCTGAAGACCCATAGTTATTCCAAGAACTTTCATAAGCTCTGCTCACAAGGTTTGGTATTATGTCTAATACTATGTTTTCATATGTATTCTTACATACAGTAATTAAATTAATATTTGTATTAAAAAAGGGAATTATTCTTATCTATTTCTCAAAAGTAATGTTAAAGCTAACTTATTTTTGAAGACGTTTAGCCATTTTTAAATGATTTAGTAAATTTTAAAATTATTGAGTAGATAGAAATTAACATGTATGTCAAAAGTTACTTGTAATAATGTATTTGTTGTTTGAAATCTCATATGTTTTACTTTAAATTTTCTCAATTTATTTGCTTTCTCTTGTAAATGCAACTTGATTTTTAACTTGCAGTAAAATAAAAATATTTAAAGTAACCCACACCTAAAATACCAGTTAACTCACTGAACAACTGAAAATTGCTTGGAAAATATTGCCTTATGTTTTTCAGTCTGATCCAGGTAATAGTTTTTAGAATGTAAGCTGGACTGATATAATTTTCTTGCAGTTTAATCAGCACTTCAGATGGAATGATCAATTCTTGCAAAATGCACATTTCTTAGAAAATAATTGCAATGCTAAAATGACACTGAACTGTAGGAATGAATCAGATGTAACCTTATAATCAAATTGATAATAAGTGTAGGTGTGGAATATAATTATGTAGGGCTTTTCCTTCACAGTACCAGAAAAGATGGGCTTTGGCCACCTGCAGTTGTGATTCATTTGATCAGGAAGTAACATTAATTGCACTTTCACACCATGAGGTGGGCACAGAGTGCCTCGGAGTCTTACCTTCAGATTGTAATGGAGCACGTATAGGTGTCTTGGAATAAAGGTGGGTAGAATGGAAAAGGTAAGCAGTATCTACGAAGAGAAAACTCAGAGCTAACCAGTTGGGTTAGTCTGAGACATAGTCCCTCCACTATTAATAGTGATGCTGATTCAGTGGACAGGATAAGTAAAACAGTTAAAAATGAAATACAAATGGCTGTATTTTGGATTTTAACCGTAAAATCTCTATAATCCCAGTCCCAAAATTCGTTTGTACAGCGTGTTTCATATTTAACAACTTCAACAGAGGACACAGTGATGTCAGAGATGGACTTATTTCTATGTAAAAGGCACAAAGTATGGAAATTAACTAATTGAAAAACTAAACAGTCCCATGTTCTGTTCACTCTGAATAAAAAAAAATCACATAAATTAAAGGTTAAAATAAAATTTTTGACTGGGCACCATGCTGCAAAAATAAAAAATAATAGGCAGAATATGAGGTACAAAGATATTTATCAAGTTTTTACAGACAGTTACTAATTTATATCTGACCTGGTATGGTTTTAACTTTTTAACCATTTCACAGAATAAAAACGCAGTCCAAGCACTAAGTCAGCTGCTAAACTCAAATATACTGTTCTAATATCATTTCACAGCTGTTTACAAAAGAAAACTCCAGCATTGAAAGGTTCTTCTAAACAGTTCTGCTAAATGCCAAAAGGTGTAGCTTGTAACAACATGACCTGTCAGCCAACAATATTTATCTCCCAGGATAAATATTCAATGCTGTTCTTCTTTTTAGAGTCTGATTTGCTCCTTGGGGGTCAGGGATGTTATTTTGAGGCTGTCTGTTATGGCTGCCTGTACAGAACCTCAGGCATTGTCAACAGACATGGAGAACATTTGCTTTGCTTGGGCTTTGTTTTTTTTTTAAACCTCAGCTTCCTTTCCTGCCTAGCAGGCTGTGTGTCAGAGCTCTGTCCTCTTTTCTCAATGTCCAGGAGTTTCTGCTGTGGATGTTGAGTTTGGTTCTCCATGTTGACAGGCATTAATTGGTCCGATCAGTCAGAGACCAAACAAATTCACCCTTTAATGGCTACAGCTGTACTTCTGCAACATAGGTTAGTCTTAGTTTCTGAGATAAATTAATGATGTAGCTGGTGCGCAATGCCTCGCTGCACACAACCCTGTCCCCTTAACAATCCCAGCGAAATCTGGAAAGACCTACTCCAGACCAGGACCTCCATGTGTGCGTGTGTTGCAGTCATACATAAATTTTACATAAATTAAACATGCTAAACCACACAAATTTAAGTATCCTTTCCATCCCGATGGTGACCAAGTTATAAACCCATTAATCCGCCAACTTTGCACTCTTCAATCAAATTTACTTGCAGTTAACATGTGATTTGGTTTGTCTTATGTTATCCAATACACAAAATGAATGTCCACACGTCTTCCACTAATTAAATGAAAGGGGCTGTTTGTGCTTTAAACTTCAGTGGGTTCATCTTTCACATAGATTATGATTACTGGATTTGTTATTTAGCTTATTGCTTTATGTATGATTCAGTTCCCCAGGATTGTATGTATTTATATAGACCTATAGGTATTATCTTTAGCACTGAAGATCTCACTGTTATGCACCTCTACCAGTCTATAGAAAAAAGACTAGTGCACAAATCTGACTAAAATCCACTTTCCACTGTCATATTATAGCTATCATCCCAAACATTTAGTTACCCCGAAGCACATTTGCTTTTAAAAATCCAAGATCACAATATTGAAATCTGTAACCTTACATCCCCGAAATAACTACCTAAAATAATTGGGATTCTCTCACTTTTTACAGTTTTTTTTAAGTATACTGAACTCAATAACTTTTACATAACTGACATTTACAAGGTTCAACTGCAATATCAATAATACATATTCTTTTCAGTCTTTCTAAGGAGCTGTTCCCCTCATCATTTTTGTTTGTGAAACACACACAGCTAACCTCCATTAACAGAGAAGATGTGCCTAGGGTGTGTGTGTGTGTGTGTGTGTGTGTGTGTGTGTGTTTGTGTTTGTATATTTTTGCTTGCTACGACAGTTATACGTTCTGGCTACAAAGATGTTGTAAAAATGTAGTCTTACATTTATTATATTCAATAACAGACACTCCTCTAATCTTTCCTGGAGTTTTCCTTTTGTTTTTCTTTTTGTTACCTTCTTTCTATGTTTTGAAAGAAATTGGAACAAAGTAATCGTACCAGCTCTACACACAAAAAATTTTAAATGTTCAATGGCAGACTTTTGATTTATTTATTAAGCAACAGGTTTCTACTTACCTTTTATTTGTAGCTCCGGACCTGTGAGCACTAAGTAGTTCTGATCCCCTGTGACATGTCAGCGTAAACTACAACCACATACCACAACTCCCTGCTGCTTTTATTCCCACATTACAAACTGCTTTTGCTTAAAAGAAAACTCCACAAAACCGGGCGAAAGTTAGACAACCGAACCAAACAAACATATAACAGACGGACTAAACGGTCTGTTAAGGGTTGTTCTGTGAATACCAGCCCAATAAGGCGATGGTATTAGGACAAAATTGAAAGATATGAGCCAAGCTCTGACATTATTGAACAGCAAAACTCTGCACACACATGGAATGAATTCACACAATTTCTTACAATTCAAGAATTTATTAACAAAAATAAGTCAACTCAAAGTCAAACATATTTCAATCAACAAACTCTTCACCATGCTAAAACAACCCAACTAAACTACCAAGCAGAATGAAAGAATAAGGAAGATTAATGTACAATATAAACAAGCTGAAATAAAGATGACTGAAAACCATGACCAAAAGAGTGATGCAACATTACCATGCAATGTTTATGTTTATGAACCAAAGATTATCTTGAAGAATCTGGAAATGAAGTTAAGTTAGTCTTGGAACTAACTTAGGCAATAATTGGCATATCTTTAGATAACCATTCACAATGCAAGATCAGATAAAACATTTTAATAAAAAAATATTTTAAAGAATGATTTGCTGAATAAAACCAACCTTCTGGATGACTAATTCTCAACGGTGTTTAATCAGCTGCCTTTATTTATTGAAATAATATTTAAAGAAGTATCATTAAGGAAATAGAAAAATAATATTTAAGGAAATATTATTTTGAATAAGAACCAAATCTTTCTTGATAAATGGGTCTTAATGGTGTTTAATTAGTTATCACATTTAGTAAAATAATATTTAAGGAAATATTACTTCCTAGATTGGAAACTAACAACCTTTCTGGGTAAATGATCTTCAGTTGACTCATAAAATGGGCGAGCATGTGTTCTTAGCTGTTAGCGGTTGGGGCTAACGAAAGAAACTTGTAGCTTGTCATCAGATATTTTATTATTTTATTTTACTGGTTGTAATATTTTGAATTTATATATTATCATAAATCGGTTTTCACCATTGAAGTCAAACCAGGGACAGAGCTTGCAAATTAGCAACTGATGGAAACCTTTATGCATAGCATGTACTTATCTTTATGGAGCCATGTTGAATTTATTTGTTCCTGTCAAATAAACAAAATAATAAATAAAAAATAATTATGTATTATACTATTTTCTGCTGACCCTGTTTTGTCAATTGAAAGTACAGTAAACTGTATTTATGATCCCTGGAAGTACTTGTATGCATTACCTACTATAAGAGTTGGTTTTGTAAGTTTTATGTTGAAGAAATTTGTTTTGGTGCTTGTTCTGCCTGAATTAATTATTTTGTAAATATGTTATTTATCTGTATTATTATTATTTTCTTTTGTCTTTAAAATATCAGATTTCTCACTAGATTTTTCCCTGTCTGATTAAATCATTTTTAAATATTTAACCAGAAATTATGATCAGTTTCTTAGTACTTAAATAGCTTTTTTACTATTACCTAAATAAAAATAGGTTGATGTAGTGCTATTCTTGCTAGAGAACATTTTTTGGGTACTCTACCAATCTCTGGCTAGCCTTGAGCCCAGCTTTGTTGATGCTCATAACAACCATCACTTAGCTTTTGCTGTCAACAGTTTCAGAATTCAGTTAGAGCTCAGTTGGTAATGTGTTCTAGAGCCTTTAACTGAAAAGGCAGCCTGCCTTATTCGATGTGGTACTTTACAGTTATCATTCACCATCCTATTGAATAAAGTGATTAATATTGTGGTTTAAAGTGTTGCAGTACAACCACAAACTGCCTCATTAGATTTCTGCAAAAAGCAACTACATGACCCATTTCACTATGAATTCATGAACTTTGAAACATGTTGAGAATGCTAATAGTGTTTTGCAAGTGTGAAATATAGAACATTTATATACTACAGCCTCAAACATTGATGTATTTAATTGTGATTGAGTATTATAAGCCGATACACTTCCAGCTGTAAGTCTTTAGGGGGTACTTCCCTAACAGGTCTGAACATCTACAGATATACATTTTTGCCTTTTCCTCTTGGCTAAAAAGTACAAACTCAGTGAGATTGTATGTTGAACGTCTGTGGACATCAATTTTGAACTCTTGTTATTTATTCTGAGTTGGATTTAGGTCTGGACCTTATATATATATATATATATATATATATATATATATATATATATATATATATATATATATATATATATAGCCTTAATTACAAACTGCTTTGAGATTATTTCAATTGGAATAGACAAGGAGACAGAACAAACAGGAAACCAGGGAACCACCCAGCCTTGCTGATCTTATAAAGCAATCATCAGCGGTCATATGAAAAGTGAGCCTCTAGGAAAAGTCTTTGGATATCAGGTTCCTACAGACGTACCACCAACAGTTTTAAAAATCTTAACTAGGGAATATGATTTTTTTATTTCAGTTTGTCAATAAAAATTCAGTCTGCATGTTACAGTGGGGCCAAAAAGTATTTAGTCAGTCACTGATTGTCCAAGTTCTCTTATTTAGATAGATAAGAGGTCCGTAATTTCCATCATGGGTTCACTTCAGCTATGAGAGAAAAAAAAAATCCAGTAATCACATTGTAGGATTATTAAATAATTTATTTGTAAATTATGGTGGAAAATAAATATTTGGTCAATAACAAAAGTTCAACTCAACACTTTGAAGCATAACGTTGATTGGCAATGACAGAGGTCTTCACCAGGTTTGCACAAACTGTAGCTGGATTTTTGGCCCATTCCTCCATGCAGATCTCCTCTAGAGCAATGATGTTTTGGGACTTCTCTGGGCAACACGGACGTTCAACTCCCTCCAAAAATTTTCTATGGGGTTGAGGTCTGGAGACTGGCTAGGCCACTCCAGGACCTTGAAATGCTTTTTACGGAGCCACTCCTTTGTTGCGTGAGCAGTGTGTTCGGGATCGTCATGCTGGAAGACCGAGCCACGTTCCATCTTCAATGCTCTCACATGAAAGGAGGTTTTGGCTTAAAATCTCACGATACATGGGCCCAATCATTCTTCCGTTAACACGGATAACTCGTCCTGTCCCCTTTGCAGAAAAACAGCCCCAAAGCATGATGTTTCCACCCTCATGCTTCACAGTGGGTATGGTGTTCTTGAGATGCAACTCTGCATTTTTCTTCCTCCAAACACGATGAGTTGAGTTTGTGCCAAAAAGTTCTATTTTGGTTTCATCTGACCACATGATATTCTCCCAGTCCTCTTCTGGATCATCCATATGCTCTCTGGCAAACTTCAGACGGGTCTGGACATGTACTGGCTTAAGCAGGGGGACACACCTGGCACTGCAGGATTTGAGTCCCTCATGGTGTAGTGTGTTACTGATGGTAGCCTTTGTTACTTTGGTCCCATTCCTCTGCAGGTCATTCATCAGGTCCCTCTGTGTAGTTCTGGGATTTTTGCTCACCATTCTCATGATTATTTTGAGCCCACGGGATGAGATCTTGCGTGGGGCCCCAGATCGAGGGAGATTATCAATGGTCTTGTATGTCTTCCATTTTTTTACAATTGCTCCCACAGTTGATTTATTCACACCAACCTGCCTATTTTAGATTCACTCTTGCCAGTCTGGTGCAGGTCTACAATTTTCTTCCTGGTGTCCCTTCGACAGCTCTTCGTTCTTGGCCATGGTTGAGTTTGAAGTCTGACTGTTTGAGGCTGCGGACAAGTGTCTTTTATACAGATAACGAGTTCAAACAGGTGCCATTAATACAGGTAACGAGTGGAGGACAGAAGAGCTTCTTATAGAAGAAGTTGCAGGTCTGTGAGGGCCAGACATCTTGGTTGTTTGTGGGTGACCAAATACTTATTTTCCACCATAATTTACAAATAAATTCTTTAACAATCCTACAATGGGATTTCCTGATTTTTTTTGTTTTCATTTTGTCTCTCATAGTTGAAGCGTGTGATGATGAAAATTACAGACCTCTCTCATCTTTCTAAATAGGAGAACCCCACTGTAACTCAGAGGAGCAGGTGGTAGCACTGTTACCTTGCAGGAATAAGGTCCTCAGTTAGATTCTTGGGCTGAGCTCTTTCTGCTTGGAGTTTACATGTTCCCCCCCTTACCAACCCCATGATTAATCAATTTATTTTCTTTTTATTTTATTCCTCTCCTTAGGCGGCGTGTGTATTGCTCAGTCCTTGAAGATCCCTCGGGAGCCAAGACCTGGAGAGTTTGACAAGATTGTTCTTCGACTGCTGGAGACACTTAACGCCCGCGCTGTCATCATGTTTGCCAATGAGGATGATATACGGTAAAAGGATCTCACACCCACCATCTACCACATGTCATTTCAATTCAATTCAGTTTATTTATATAGCGCCAATTCACAACACGTCATCTCAAGGCACTTCACAAAAGTCAGGTACATACATTCCAATTAATCTTAATCATTGAACAGTGCAGTTAGATTCTGTTATTTATTCAAATTGGATAAAAAGTTTTTCTATCTAAGGAAACCCAGCAGATTGCAACCGGTCAGTGACTTGTAGCATTCCCTCCTCCTGGATGAACATGTAGAGACAGTGGACAGTCACTGGCATTGACCTTACAGCAATCCCTCATACTGAGCATGCATGTAGCGACAGTGGAGAGGAAAAACTCCCTTTTAAGCTGGGGTGCCCGTGCAACCTCTGTAGGGTCCAGGTGTTGCCTCATGCTACCAGTAGTGATACTGACCTTAGTCAAATGCGAAATTACCAAAATGCAGTCAAAAAGAGAAGAGGGAAAAAATCTCTGTAGTGTCCACCTATAAAACCATAACTGTTTTTGGGGCCATCTCACTGTTAGTGCACCTGTTGTTAATGTCAATAACACCAGCAGACACTGATTGACAACCCCCTCTACTACTGAACTGACCAGATAAATATTCCAGTACTTTAACTAAACAGATATTATACTCTGATTAAAAGTGTTTAATTTTTAGCAATGTATTTAAGATAACAGATAAGAGAGACTATAAACTGTTTCATCTTCAGGGTTTTCCCACTTTCTAAACATTTAAAACAGGGATACGGTGTTCCAGTGGTAGATTTATGTCTATGTAAAAGGAGCAAATAAAGAATATTAAGTGACTACAACTAAGCAGGGACTCATATTCTGCTCACACTATACAAGTCCACATCAGTAAAAAGCTAAAACTTTTGGGCATCAAAAGGATGCAAACTTAAATATCTAAATGGCCGGAGATATATATATATATATATATATATATATCTCTATATATATATATATATATATATATATATATAGATATATATATATATATATCTATATATAGATATATATATAGATATATTTTTTTTAAGATTTATTTGCGGCACAAGTGGCCTTTTTTTTGGTTTTTGAAAGTAGGTAGAAAGAAGGTGGGGTGAAGAGAGGGGGAAGACATGGAGCACAGGTCACCAGGGTCTGGACAGCTTCATCAAAGCCTGAAACCTCCGTATATGTGTTGCATGCTCCACCACTAAGCCACGCCCCAATCGGCCTGATACTTATGAGTTTTTTAAAAGCAATTCTTTATATTCTACCTGGTATGACCTCTCCACCGTCTTATCACAGAGCAAATACAGTCCAACAACCATCCAGCAGCTAAACTCATATAAAGATGTTCTAACATCAGTTCTCAGCTGTTTCAGGAGGAAAACACAAACAATGAAACAGATCTACCAGAAACTAAAGATTACATGCTAACATTAGCTTGGAACAACAACAGAACCTTCCCCTTAACGTTATTTAGCTCATCTGTAAGGAACATGTATGAAGGGTTACCATTCACTCTCAGACCCTCTGCTGATTCATTCAAACATTTCTTTACCTTCTTATGTTGGATCAGCTGGTTATGGCACAAGGGTAGGTACAGTAGGTCCAGTTTTCCATTTGATTGACAGCAGTTGGAGGTCCGGCAGAACCAGAAACAGCAAGGGGAGCAGTTTTGTTGTTTATTTTTTTTGGAATGTTTATTTTCAATACAGAGCATCAGAAAAGTCAGGGCTGCACATTAATGCTTTTACTTAATTTAATTATATTTGTTATTTAGTTTAGTTTTTTTATTTTAGCTGTTGCAGCAGCGCCCCTTTCAGCAGTTAGCGCTCTAGGCAACTGCCAATGTGGCATGCCAAGAAATAGCCCTGAGTGGACGAGTCTTAGGCCTCAACAAGGAGCCAAGAAGAGCTCTGGGTGATGAGATGGCAGGTAGATGCTGGCAATTTACAGTTTAGCAATTGAGCATATACAACAAACAGAGCAAATAAGGTTGAGAAACATGTGGGAACATACATTTTTACATTTTAAACGAAAATAAATTGTCATATGTTCTAACCGTTTGGCTTTGGTTTCTCAAGTCCTTTTTACCAGGCAAAGAGATTCGATTTGCCTTTTAAACTATAATTAACATTCTATAACTCTGTAATTACATTTGATATTTTATGTAGAAAAGCAGAAAAATAGCACAACCACGGCACCCGGGCCCAGTCCTACTCCTCACGTGAATGAGTGTGGAACAAAGAAACACACATCATTATATACTCTATGCTCCGCCTTGTTACATGAGACCATGCAAACTCCATGCAGAAAGACCCCCGGCCGGGAGTCGAACCCAGAACCTCCTTCAATTCAGTTCAATTCAGTTTTATTTATGTAGCACCAATTCACAACACACGGCACTTTACAAAGTCAATTCAATCGAATCATACTGATTTCAAGTCCGATTTCAAGTACGTTCCAATAAATCCTAACTATCAAACAGTGCAGTCGGACTCAGTTCATTATTCAAAATGGTTAAAAGGTTTTCTGTCTAAGAAAACCCAGCAGATTGTGATCGAGCCAGTGATTGCAACATTCAGTCCTCCTTGATGAGCATGTAGCAACAGTGGACAGATGCTTGCATTGACTTTGCAGCAATCCCTCATACTGAGAATGCATGAAGCGACAGTGGAGAGGAAAACTCCCTTTTAACAGGAAGAAACCTCCAGCAGAACCAGGCTCAGTGTGAGCGGCCATCTGCCACGACCGACTGGGGGTTAGAGACAACAGAGTAGAGACAAAACAAAATCCTGTAGTACTTTCAATAGGAAAGAAAAGTGAAACATTAATGGTTATAGCTCCTTTAGAGGGTTCATCTAGGAGAGAAAGCCAAGCAGATAAACTCTGAGCCAGTTTTCAAGTCTAGAGTATGAAAGAGAGCACACACAGTTAGTCACAGTGGAAGCTCAGCCAGTAGCTATGTCTATGAGAGACAGAGTTAAACACTGAAAGACAGGGCCAAGTGTATCATCTGTAGAAGGTGAGCATGAAGTTGTTGGCAGCAGCAGCAGCTTGGCCGATGTCCCCCTCCAAGAAGGTGCAACAGCTAAACACAGGGCCAGGTCAGATGTAGCTTCTAGTTGTAGTTGTGATGCAGATGAGTATTTCGCCTATATATATGGGCAGAAATTTGTGCCATCAGAAACTGAATTTGAATTGCTCAGACTAAATCTATTTGTGTAATTTGAAATTAAATGATTTGATTGAAACTTAATTTCACCAAACTGAAACTGAAATTTAATGTTTTGAAATTAATTTCATTTGCTTTGAAAATGTTTTCCATGGTATTAAAAATTCAGTTTGACTACTTTCACTTTCTGGTCTAAAATTAAGTTTCAGTTCAAAATTTCAGTTTTTTGTGTCCCACATCCGGGTCCTTGATTCACAGATAAACACAGATTCACTGATTCACAGATGTCATTCTCTACTCCTGTGTACAAATTCAGGGGCTGCATCCTTCGATTTATGTCTCACATCAGGTTAAACTTCGCTTATGGCATTTTGAGCTGGAGCAGTGCAGCATACGGCGACTGTGGCTCAGTAGGAAGAGTAGTTGTCTTGCAGTCAGAAGAATGTGGGTTCGATTCCAGCTTCCTCCTGCCATATGTCAATGGAACATCAAGTTGCCTACCAATCTGCGTATCGGTGTACGAATGTGTGAGCGTTATGAATGTGTGAGCGTAGTGAGTGTGATTGGGTGATTGGGCTCTAGTGTAAAGCGCTTTGAGCGGTCTGTATGACTGGAAAAGCGCTATATAAGTTCAGTCCATTTACCATACATAAGCTTGGCAGATGTCAATCACAAAGTGAAATGACCATCTATGGTAGTTCGTTCAGACCGACCACGATTCCAGCGAATTTCTTCCCTCATTGTCCCCACATTGTCACTTGTCCCTACATTTCGCCAGCAATTCGCGTGGCGAATCACTGCGTCATAAAATAGGAGGAGCTTCTATCTGCTGCTTGTCGGTTTGCATTAGGCATTCTAATATCAACAGCTAAAACATAGATAAGAAACAGAATAAAATGTTAACTTCTTCTGTAGCATACAGAGAAGACCAGGTGCATTAGTTTACACAAAATGGGAAACATTTCAAATCAGACAACTTTCCACAATTAGTTAGCCAGGGCACATTTGAACTCAAGAGGCGGGGTGCCAATTCTTCATAACTGTATGAGCAGAACATCACTTAAACCCCATTTTACATTTAACTGTTTTACAAAGAGCTACAAAGTTTGTTTGTCCTTTTTTTGTTGCAAATGTGTATCTCAACAGTGAAGGTCCACATCAAGACAAGCTGCTATACTGCTGTATGTGAATGGAGGGTCCAAAAGAGGTGATGTGCTTGCTGTGATGACAGCATTTAAGACAGTAACTTCAATTTTAAAGTTTGTACTTTTGGGGACAATTTAATCCCATCCAGCTCTAGGAAAATTTTCTGAAACACCTCAAAAGTGTAGCGCAGTTCTGGCGGATAGCAAGGTTGAGGGCATAAGCAGTGCACAAGCTTTAGCAGTAGTACCGCATCCTGACAATATCTCCTTGCCTTCAAGAAGGATGGACACATCTACAGGATCCTCTCCATCATCCTCTCTCTTTTACGTTATAAATTCCTGTTATCTCTGAAACACAATTCTACAGTGTAAAAGCTAATTAATTAATTTAATATATTTTATTATACCAAAAAGTCAGTTTTTTCAGTGTATAGTGACTCTCGTTGTTTTCTGCAAGGAGAGGTAACGTCACATCCTGTTTTCGCTATTGCACTTGGTGAATTGTTTGGTGTGTGAAGGCTCTCTCGTTTGATCTGATTTCTCTCTACTCTGATATCTCTTACTTGTTATAATAGATAAGCACGTTAAAACACATACTTTCTGTTGCTGTATTTAACGTTTGGGGACTCTCCGTGTCTTACACAGTTTTTCTAGTAGTGGTAAGGGGTCGCTAGCTTAGCATTAGCTTTAGCTCCACCATGGCTACCCGGTCTGCTGTTTCTCTCTCTGAGTCACCTCTCTCTTGCTCTTTCTGTCAGATGTTCAGTTACTCCTCTGCCTCCTTTAGTGATAATGGTACGTGTAATAAATGTAGCATTTTTGTAGCTTTGGAGGCGAGGGTGTCGGAATTGGAGGCCCGGCTCCGCGCTGTTGAAAAACTAGCAGATAGCCGAGGCCCCTTAGCCAGTGCAGAGCCACTGAGGGTAGCTCCTCGTAGCATTCCTCCAGCAGAGCCCGCGCTGCCGGGATCTCAGGCCGGCTGGTTGACGGTACGTAGAAAGCATAGTCCTAGATCCCAGCCCACAGGTCACCACCAACCCGTCTGCGTTTCTAACAGATTTCCCCCGCTCAGCGACACACCTGCTGAGAAGCCAACTCTGGTAATTGGCAGCTCCATAGTCAGAAACGCGGCACTAAAGACACCAGCGACCATAGTCAAATATCTGTCAGGAGCCAGAACGGGCGACATCAAATCATACCTGAAACTGCTGGCTAAGGATAAGCGTAAATACAGTAAGGTTGTTATTCACCTTGGTGGTAATGACACCCGGTTACGTCAATCGCAGGTCACCAAAGTTAGTGTTGCTTCGGTGTGTAAGTTTGCCAAAACAATGTCGGACTCCGTAATTTTCTCCGGTCCCGTCCCCGATTTAACCAGTAACGACATGTTTAGCCGCATGCTGTCATTCAACCTCTGGCTCTCTAGGTGGTCTCCAGAAAACAATGTGGGCTACATTGATAATTGGCGAACATTTTGGGGAAAACCTGGTCTGATCCGGAGAGACCGCATCTATCCCACTTTGGATGGAGCAGCTCTTCTTTCTAGGAATCTGGCCGAATTTAGTAGTTCTCCAAACCTCTGACAACCCAGGGTTCAGACCAGGAAGCAGGGTCGTATTTTAACATTCCTCTCTGCAACTTCTGTACTGCTACCCACCCATTACCCTATTAAGACAGTGTCTCGCCCACGGCCAAAATTGAATAGATTAAAAAATAATCTAAAAGGAGGAGATCAGGAAAATCTCATAAAAATAAACACAACTCAGACTAAAAAGAAAAGTAAAACAATTAAATGTGGCTTACTGAACATAAGATCTCTCTCTTCAAAGACATTGCTAGTTAGTCACCTGATATGTGACAATCAGATTGATTTATTTTGCCTCACAGAAACCTGGCTGCAGCAAGAGGATTATGTTACTATAAATGAGTCAACTCCTACTAATTATTTAAATTTTCACATTCCTCGAACTACTGGACTTTCAGTCCGATTTATTGACTAGTCCCAGACCAATAAATAGTTACAACTCTTTTGAATGTTTAATCCTTAGTTTTCCTCATCCAAATTGCAAAGCAATAAAACCACTTCTGTTTGTTGTTTTGTACCATCCACCAGGCCCTTCCTCTCAATTTTTAGATCAGTTTTCAGACTTTTTATCTGATTTAGTGTTAAATACCGATAAGGTTATTATAGTGGGGGATTTTAACATTCATGTTGACACTGAAAGTGATAGCCTAAATATAGCCTTTAAGGCTATCTTAGACTCATTTGGCTTTGCTCAAAACATTAACAAACCTACCCACCTTTGCCTTCATTCTCTGGACCTTGTGCTGACATATGGCATTCAGTGTAAAGACATAACAATATTTTCTTAAAACCCTGTCCTGTCTGACCATTTCTTAATAACCTTTGAGTTTAATTTAACCGAGTACTCCACACCTGAAAGAAAATTTCATTATAGTAGATCATTATCAGACGATGCCGTAACAACCTTTAAAGAATCTGTTTCACTTTTAATTTCCTCATTATTACTGAAAAACACAGTGGAGGGCAAAAATTCTGTTTGTGCCCCTTCACAAATTGATTCTTTTGTTCATAGTGTTTCTTCATCATTGTGTGATGCATTAGACAGCGTAGCCCCCTTGAAAAAGAAGGTAATCATTCATTGGAGACAGGCTCCCTGGTTTAAATCAGAGCTGTGTACTTTAAAGCACAACGTTAGAAAATTGGAGAGAAAATGGCGCTCTACACACCTAGAGGATTCCTACTTAATCTGTTGTATAAAAAGACCCTTCGCCAAGCCAGAACAGCTTATTTCTCATCATTAATAGAAGAGAACAAGAATACTCCTAGGTTTCTCTTTAGTACGGTTGCTAAACTTACACAGAGTCATAGCTCTGTTGAGCCATCCATTCTATTAAAAATAAAATCATTGACATACTCCTGAAGATGATTACTTCATCCTCAGCAAGTGAAACAACATTGGAAATAACTCTAGAACCTGATTTGTGATTGGAATGTTTTGATCCTGTGGAGCTTCCTGGGTTATCAGAAATATTAGCTTCATCTAAACCATCAACTTGTATGTTAGACCCAATCCCAACCAAAAAAATTTAAGGAGGTATTCCCTCTGATTACCAGCCCCATTTTAGATATGATTAATCTATCTTTAGTAAATGGATATGTACCACAGGCTTTTAAGTTAGCTGTAATTAAACCTTTACTTAAGAAACCTTTGCTTGATCGAGATGACTTGAAGAATTACAGACCTATATCCAATCTTCCATTCTTATCTAAAATTCTTGAGAAAATAGTTGCTAATCAAATGTGTGAGCATTTACAGTTTCAGTCAGGCTTCCGAGCTCATCATAGCACTGAAACAGCTCTGCTGAAACTCACTAATGATATTCTTATGGCCTCAGATAATGGACTTGTGTCTGTACTTGTCCTCTTAGATCTCAGTGCTGCATTTGATACAGTTGACCATACTATTCTCTTAAAAAGGCGGGGATATGCTGTAGGGATCAGGGGAACAGCGCTAGGCTGGTTTAAATCTTATTTGTCTGACAGATTCCACTTTGTTCATGTAAATGATAAATCATCTTTAAACTCCAGGGTTAATTGTGGAGTACCACAGGGTTCAGTACTTAGGCCAATTCTCTTTACTATATATATGCTTCCAATAGGTAAAATTATCAGGCAGCATAGTGTAAATTTTCACTGTTACGCTGATGATACTCAGCTTTACTTATCCATAAATCCTGATGAACCCAACCAGTTATATAGAATACAAGCATGTCTGGAAGATATAAAAACTTGGATGACTTTAAATTTTTTGCTTCTAAATTCAGACAAGACAGAAGTTGTCATCTTTGGACCGGAGTCTTTAAAAAAGAAACTGCTTAGTCTGCTTATTGACTGCTTATTGACCACCGGTAATAAAGTAAAAAACCTTGGCGTTACTTTTGACCAGGACATGTCATTTAAATCCCATATTAAACAGGTTTCTAGGATTTCCTTCTTTAACCTCCGGAACATTGCCATAATTAGAAATATCCTATCCAGGAGTGACACTGAAAAACCAGTCCATACATTTGTTACTTCAAGGCTGGACTATTGTAATTCTTTACTATCAGGATGTCCACAAAATGCAGTTAAAAGCCTTCAGCTGATTCAAAATGCTGCAGCAAGAGTTCTGATGAAAATTAAAAAGAGATATCATATTTCTCCTATTTTAGCTTCCCTTCATTCGCTCCCTGTTAAATCCAGAATAGGATTTAAAATTCTCCTCCTCACATATAAAGCCCTTAATGATCTAGCTCCATCATACATCAGATATCTGATTGTTCCATATCTTCCTAACAGGGCACTTCATTCTCAGACTGCAGGTTTACTGGTGGTTCCTAGAGTCTCTAGAAGTAGAATGGGAGGCAGTTCCTTTAGTTATCAGGCTCCTCTCCTGTGGAACCAGCTCCCGGTTTTTGTCCGTGAGGCGGACACCCTGTCTACTTTTAAGGCCAGGCTTAAAACTTTCCTTTTTGATAAAGCTTGTAGTTAGAGTGGCTTAGTTTATGAGGGAGGGAGCAAGGGTCCTTTCTGTTGGTTGGAGTAAGGGGAAGTCAGGTTTAGCCTAAACCAGCTCAGTTATTGTTGAGGTGCAAACACACCCTCCATTTCTGCTACCTGTATGACCCCTTCTCTTTTCCAATGGTTTTAATCAGTCTAACAGAGAGAGGTATTCCAATCCTTGTGGTTTTTAGTATAACAATGACCATCAGTGGGACTCTTTGTAGGGTGCCTTGAGATGACGTTGTTTTAAATAAGAGCCGTCTAACTAAATAATCTGAACTGAAGCTATCTGTGTAGTTATGCTGCTATAGGCTTAGGCTGCTGGAGGACATAATGACCACTTTCACCCTCTTCGCTACATTCTCACACTACTCTCCAATTTTGCATTATTTCCTGTTATTTTAGCTTTTAACTTTGTTCTCTCTTTTCTCTTCCTTAAAGCTACACCTGGCCTGACTCTGTGTCTACCTGTGACACCTTTCTGGAGAGGGGCATTGTCCGAGCTTCTGCTGGCAACAACTTAATGCTCACCCTCTACCGATGATCCACATGGCCCTGTCTTTTAGTGTTTAACCCTTTCTCTCTCCTAGACATGGCTACTGGCTGAGCTTTTATTGTGGCTAACTCTATGTGCTTTCTTTCAGACTCTAACCTAGAAAACTGGTTCAGAGTTTATCTGTTCTTTCTTTCTAGATGAAACGACTAAAAAAGCTACATCCATTAACATTTACTTTTCCTTTCCATAGAAAGTACTCCTGGATTAGTGCTTCTTTGTTCTCTTTGTGTCTCTGCTCTGTTGTCTCTAACCCCCAGTCGGTCGTGGCAGATGGCCGCTCACACTGAGCCTGGTTCTGCTGGAGGTTTCTTCCTGTTAAAAGGGAGTTTTTCCTCTCCACTGTCGCTACATGCATGCTCAGTATGAGGGATTGCTGCAAAGTCAACGCCAGTGACTGTCCACTGTCTCTACATGCTCATCCGGGAGGAGTGAATGCTGCAAGTCACTGACTGGATGCAATCTGCTGGGTTTCTTTTCCTTAGACAGAAAAACATTTTATCCAATTTGAATAAATAACTGAATCTGACTGCATTGTTCAATGATTAGGATTAATTGTAACGTATGTACCTGACTTTTGTGAAGTGCCTTGAGACAACATGTGTTGTGAATTGGCGCTATATAAATAAAACTGAATTGAATTGAATTGGATTGAACTTAAATAGATTCTGACGCCAGTTAGCAAAGACTCCTGAAATTAAGTTAAATGGTGCGTTCTGACCAAATGCAAATGATTCGACAGAAGCGAGTGATTTTCACATTAACCCTATGTAAAGAGCGAAGCAAAGCGGTGCGAGAGCGTCTCGAAGCACGCGATGTGAACAGTATGATTGGCTCGAATAGGGCGTAGTAAGAGTGACGCGAAACCCGCAGTGGACGCGAAGTGAATTTCACTGTAGTTAAAAAACATGAACTTTAATGTCAATTCGCGTTGCGAATCGGTCAGTGCAAAGAAGAACGAAGGTAAAACAATACCTACAATGTGTAAATTTTACATACATAAAAACTAAATATTCATGTACACATAGGATGAAGGAAGGTTTGCTCTTAATATATTTGTGGGTGGTTTTGATAAAAGCCCTTGAAATTTAGTCCTGAAAAGGACTGTTCAATAAGGCATGCATGGACTTGTGAAGCACACATGTGGCCTTTACACACAGCTTTCTATTGAGCTGAGATTTTTTTACTCACTGAAAACAGATGGACAGGCGTTCTGCAGTGGGGACACAACACCTGTAGTTGGTGTCCCGCAGGCTGATTCATTCCCCTATGCAGGACAGCAGGTCCTTAAACTGGGTCCTGGATAGATGGAAGTACCAATAAAAGCTCCGGGAGTAGGTGGTGATGCTCTCCAAACTGGTTCCATCTCTGGAGAATCTGGTGAACGCCGGCGGCTTTGTTCAGCTTTCCATAAATAAAGCACTGTCACTCGTTCTATGTTGAGTTGAAACCGGCAAACCGCATATAGAAGCTCCTCCTATTTTATGATGCAGTGAAGCGAGTGGAGTGTTGTCGCCCACTGGCCATGTGAATTGCTGGGGAAATGTCAGGTGAGCGACAGCACGCAAATGAGGCGAAAAATCTGCTGGAATCTGGTCGGTCTGAACACACCTTAAGAGAACTGATAAACAAGTAGTATGATTAACTAATGATGAGCTGGGAAAATCTAAAGATCAGCCAATTACAATCATTCATAGAGGGTTTTTGATTACTTTTGATTACAAAATTGATATGTATAGTAGACTTGAAGGTTATTCTACTTCCCTGGTTTAGAGTTATTGGTAGCCTTTTGAGGGTACATTTGGACATTTGGAGGTGGAGGGTGTAGCCAGGACAATGAAATGAGACTGTTTTAGTCTTAATTAAGTCTACAAAGCAGAATTTTATGAGTTAAAAAGGGTGTAATTTCACTTATTGCTATGTTAAGAATGGCAAAAAGGGCAATTGTTTAATTATGGATTGATGACACATGTGAGAGCTGTAGATGTAGTGGTGAAGGTGGGGGGAGGAGATTCGGTTGGGCGGCGGAAGAGTGATCAGCTAGGGAAGCTTGTCTCTGTGGGCTGCTTCATGTTTTGTCAGTTATATAAATCACAGTGAGTTGATGTCCTTGAGTGAGTAGTGTAGAATGCTGATGTCTCTGCTAGAAGCTAGAGACATCAGCTTCATCTAGAGACATCATCTAGACTCGCTTTTTCTTCCTCACTCTGTTCGCACTAATCGCGCAGTTCATGTCGCATCCTTCGTGTCACTTCGCTCCTGAACATGTCTTTAAGTAGGGTTAACATGTAAATCTATCTCTCCTGTCATGCCATTCGTGATCGGTCGGAACACACCATTAGATTTAACTTCAGGAGTTTTAGCTAACTGGCGTTGTGTTTTAGTTAACTGGCATTTAATTTAGGGCCCCTAGCAGACAATGGTGTTCGTGGGTCCCTCTCCAACCCTGGGATAGAATCCTGGACATCCACGTCATCTGGACCAGACTCCTCTGCAAGGCTTCCATCTGGAGTCCTCTCATAGTCCCTTTCCATTTTAGGCTTAATCACATTCTCTATTGAGGTTTCCTCTTTAATATCACCCTCTTACAAAGAGTTTTTATCATTGTCATCCTCTGGATCAGTGATGACAAACTCTTGTCATTTCCTTCAAGATGTAAGAACATTATGCCTTCTTGAATTCACTCTCTGGTGTATTGAGGGTCATAGTACTCATACCCAGAGGACGACTCTGTATCATCAGCTACTTGAGGCTCAGGCACAACGGTAGGTTGCTTTGGAGACTTGGGTCTGGTCTTGATACCGTTCTTGTTCATGACTGGCAGTCTTACATGTTGTCCAAAGGACAGCATGTGGTCTCTGTGGACCATCTTAATTTTCCCACTTCCACCTTCTTTTTCAGTTGGGAAACTGGAAGATTTGGCATTTTTCTAAAACTTGGTTGGGTATTGGGCTACATCTTGTTTCTGACTTATGCATTCCTTTCAGGCCCCAGTTTTTTAGCATGCCAACTTCTAAAGACTGGTAAGCCACTCTCTACTCATAACTGTTTTTGTTATTTTGATTAACTTTATCTGGGATCTCTAAATAAGCTTGATGCAAATCTTCCTTTAATTGTGACACATAGCGGGAGTGACTCCTCTCCACGGTTTTGTCGAAAGGATGTCTCAAAGTAAAGATTTGTTTATTTGTATACTTATTTATCTCAAACATATGTGCATTCACATTCATATACCATGATACACATTTACATGGCCATTTGATTGAAAAGGAGGTAGGCAGAAATATAAACTTACCCCCTTCCTTTCACCTGTAACTTACTTTACACATTATACTTCATTTAAAGAAAAACAATAATAGACCAAAAAAAAAATTAAAAATACTTTTTCTTTCACAAGAGACATAAGATACACAAACAATTTCTATCAATCAAAAAAGCGATAAATTGTTCATCCAAATAACACAATTTATTTTAAATAGAGAAAGTAAAACAAAAGAAAACAAAGGACTCATTTATATTTTTAAACAATTCCTTTACCGTCCCAGTTAAAATTGCTCCTCTCCTTCCTTTATATGTATTTAGAATTTGTATTTTATATGTTCTTTTGAACTGGCTTATGTTTTTACTTTATTTCTGTTAGACTTTTCCATAATTTAACTCCTGTTATTGAAATGCACATACTTATGATGACAATGCACATACTGCTATAAAGTCATTCTAACACAGGCCTACCGGCAGTCTAGCCTCACGGCCGAACATGAGGCAATAAGGTGAAAAGCCCTTAGCATCACATTTTGTGCCGTTATAAGCATGGACCAGGTATGGCACATGCTGACTCCACTGCCTCTTCTTAACTACACTCAGAGTACCCAACATAGAGTGTAACAGGTTATTGAACCTGTAAAGGTGGTGGGTCTCCTTGTGGATGATATGGGGTAGTGCGGGACGTCCTTATTCCCATTATCTTGAATAAGCCTTTAATCAAACAACTTTCGAAATCGCACCCTTGATCAGAATGAATGCTATAAGGTAGACCATAGTGAAGAAAATATTTGTCCACTAAGATCCTGGCCACTGTCTTAGTGGCTTGGTTCTTGGTGGGGAATGCATGAGCATAACGTGTGAAATGGTCAGTGACCACTAGTACATTTCTCATACCTCAGGAATCTGCCTATATGGAGAGAAAATCGATGCACTCCAAATCTATAATACCACTACTTGAAATTTGGTGAAGAGGGGCAGCCTTCTGGACAGGAGACTTGCGTATGACAGCTTCGTCTTTTAAGTGTGGCTCAAAATCTTGTGAGATTCTTTCAAACTGGAAGAAGCCAAGCAGGCAAATGAACACTGACTTCTCCTTGTCCTCCTCTGCCATGGCAATCTGATAGTAGCCACTACGCAGTTGCAGTCAGGGAGTCAGACAGGGAGTCCAGTGCAGGAGGTTGTATACCGGTCAGGCACTGTCCTACTATTTAGTAGCCTGTAGTCTGTGCACATCTTTATCGCTCCACTTTTTTTGCAAACTATGACTCAGCGAGGCATAGGGACCAAGGGTATCCTTGAAGATGCCAGCAGACAGTAATTTTTGTAGATGCTTTCTCATATCCGCTATGTCTGCAGGAGCAAGTCGCCATGATCTTTGACAAAAAGGTCTTGGGTTAGACAGAAGGATAGTGTGCTCCACATCCTTGGCAAGGCCAACATCCCACTCATGGACTGAAAAATTGTGGGAATGCTTAGACAGCTTTGGGGAACCACTAAAGTTGATCTGATTGCTGTCTAACTTGGAGAATTCAGATTATTGAGGGGACATAGCGAGGACACTTTCGGTGTGATAGATGGCCCACGACTGTCCCCACAGGAATGATGGTTTCTTTGATGGAATGATTTTAGACTAGGATCCTCAAGTTTTTGACTTGCACTGCATTGGCGGGAACCACCATTGGCTGTAGTAGCACATCACCTGGCAGGGAGGCTAATGAAAAAGAGTCCACCCATAGGATTTCTTTGTCAACCTTTTGCTTGAAGTCAACCTTACAGGACACTTTCAGGTCTATTCCAGGAGGCAGGAGTAAAGGACTTAGACCTTTCCATATCACACTGCGTACCTTATCATCTTTTGAGGCTATGGACACTGAGCCACTAAACTGGGGTTTTGTTCTCTATCCAACTGAATACCAGGGGCTTTGGTGATATCCAAGCCCTTTCTTCTGTATTGCTTTACCAGGTTGCGAACATGGCTGGTGTTATATTAATAACAGGATCTGTTCTGCTTTTGGACTTGGGCAAATAAGGGCTAGCACAGTTACTGTGTGGCTAATACCAGTAATTTCAGCAGGATACTGGAAATCTACCACTACATAGCCACAATAGAGGTAGCTATCATCTGTTGGATGCGTTTTTGACTTAGCCTCCACCACTGTGACTGTGGTCAGTTTTGCCAAGTTTTACTGGCTAACATCTTTCTGTGCCACCTGCTGTTGTAGTCTTTTGACTTGCTTCTTTAATGGACCAAGTTCCGTGTCATCCCTATGTTCACTTGATGGCACCATCGACGCTGGTAGAGCATGGTAATTTTCTCTTTGACCTCTTGGGAGGTGATCATGCATGACGCTTGGTCTTGAGCTCTTTGACCTCTGCTTGGAGCCGGTTTAATGCGACTTGGCTGGCATCTGCTGATGGCTTTGCCTGAATTGGATTAACAGAGGTGTTTAGCTTTCTTCTTGAAGCCTTATATTCTTTTTCCCTACGGATTTCGCTTAGAAGCTGTAGGATCTTGTGTCCCCTTTCTTTCTTGTAGCTATAACTGGATTAGCATTAGATCTGAATCATTGGCGCCTCTCTGAAGCTGTTCCGATGGGATTTTGTCTTTTCAGGCAGCTATAAATCCACCTATCTGTACAACTTTAAAGAGAGCTCTTTCCAGGCATCGTAAGAAATCGGACAGCTTTTCTGTGGGCTGTTGCTGCATTAATTGGAAGGAAAAGTAGAGGTCATCTACAGACTTAGCAGTTCCAAGTGTACTCTTTATGGCTTCCAGGTACTTGGTGGGGTTTGTGTCTGGGTCAGCACCTCTAACTGACTATGCTATTTCCAGAGTAGGCCACTTTAAGTTTTCCATTATTCTGCGCCTTTTCTCCCTTTCCGTATATTTACTCTCTTCCACAATTGTGCCATGCCTGCTCTAGGCAGGGTTCAAATGGTTCCTCACTGGATGGGACTGGCAGGTTCCCTGAGAATAGGCGCAGCCGCCGGTAACCACCTTCCGAATGTGGCTTACAAATTTTTTCCAAGACGTCAAGTGGAGTCAACTTTGGGAGTAGCTTCTTTCATGGTCTTGCCCTTGGTGTTGAGCAGAATTTTCAACTTGATACTAAAATCCCTTGAATCTGGAACCCCTTTCAAAGTGATTATTGGCCAGCCTTTTCCACTTTCTGCATGAAACACTTCAGGTGGTACATAGTCAGTGCACTCTTTTTTGCCTTCACACAGAACCATTGCGGGAGGAGTGAAACATTCGGCCTCGGACACGGACTGGGCCTAAACATTTTATGGTTTCCTCAATTTGTCTCCACATATTTCATGCACTGTATGAGCTTAAATGTGTAAACTGACTAAGAACTCCTGAACTGAGGAACAACACAAAAAATTAATATTTTTTTAATGGCCATCTCTGGCACTCTCTTTGCACTTGACCATTTCCAAGTGTGATTGGTGGATTTTGACAAGCTTTTCTTTTCTCAACTGTTATGGGACTATGACGTTTGCTCCCTTTAACATCGGTCCAGATGTGTAGGTTATCTTATCCCTGGAAGTCCAGTCAGTCAGTCAGTCATTTTCTATACCACTTCTTCCATAGTGGGTCGCAGGGAAGCTGGTGCCTATCTCCAGCAGTCTATGGGCGGTAGGCAGGGTACTGGCCCCATCGCAGGGCAACACACAAACAACCATGCACACACTCATTCACACACCTAAGGGCAATTTAGAGAGACCAATTAACCTAACAGGCATGTCTTTGGACTGTGGGAGGAAGCCAGAGTACCCGGTGAGAACCCATGCATGCATGGGGAGAACATGCAAACTCCATGCAGAAAGAAGCCCGGCAGGGAGTGAAACCCAGGACCTTCTTGCTGCAAGGCAACAGTGCTACCTACTGGGCCACCGTCCAGCCATCCCTGGAAGTCCAGTGGGGCTGAATTTATTTTGGAACCACACATTGTTCATCTGGCTATCCTCTTTGTGCTATTTATTTCAGTTGCTGCAGTTCCATATCCTCTGCTGTGGCTTGTCTGAACATGTGTCTCTTTTCCATGTGTAGTTGAGGTGTAACCATGGTGTAAACCCTAACCCTAACCCTTGGTGTTGTTGTTTGGAAATGTCCTTATAACCCTTCCCAGATTGATGTGGAGGAACAGTTGCTTCTCTAAGGTCATTGCTGATGCCCTTCTTCTTTAGCATTGAGTCAACTAACATCTTCACACTAGAAAGAAGCAAACTGCCAAGACTCTTACTTTTACAGAAGTGGTCACATGTGCTGATAAGCCTTTAAATTTGCAACACTTGGCCACCTAAACATTAAATTTAGTAAAAGAATAGCATGGTGTACATACTTTTTCAAGCACAAATATTATATTCTGGTTTTGTTTTTGTTTAATAAGTAATGACAGTCTGGAATCCATATTGTGCTTTTGAATCGTTGTACAACATATGGTTTAATATTCTGAAGCGTAAAACCCTTAAATTGAGGAAAGGTATATTTCATTATTTCTCTGATTCCACGTTGGTATTTTCCTACAAAAAACTACTTTCTGATCTCTGTATCATATCTTGTCTGGGACTCTGACAGACGAATCCTGGATGCAGCAAAACGCAACAACTTAACAGGACACTTTCTGTGGGTGGGCTCTGACAGCTGGGGCTCTAAGATTTCTCCAGTGGTCCAGCAGGAGCAGGTGGCTGAAGGAGCTATCACCATCCTCCCAAAGAGGACGTCTGTGGATGGTGAGACAGGAAACCAATCAGCACAGGAACAGACTTTACTGAGGCTGTGACTGAAATAATGTTTTGTCTCTTTGGGCAGCTTTTGATCGTTACTTTAAGAGCCGATCTTTGTCCAACAACCGGAGGAATGTGTGGTTTGCTGAGTTCTGGGAGGAAAACTTTGGCTGTAAGCTGGGGATGCATGGCAAGAAACCTGGCAGCCCGAAGAAGTGTACAGGTAGGACACAGGTTAACTAGTTCATCGTTTTCCTTTTTTCTTTAAACATTTCACCTTCTACTTCCTTTTGTCCTGCAATCGTTCACATTTCCAACCATACTTTCTGTGTAATTCAAGACACATAGACTCCTGTAATCTTACACCTGCAGAAAAAAAGCTCCTACTGTCTCATCGAACCTAAACATGACTGTGTTAAATGCCAAATTTACTGTACAGTCTTCAGCTGTAAGGTTTTATGTGTCAGTATAAATAAAAATATCATGTGACCCACACTGTGTATTGGAAGCAAACAACTTTAGATCAAGAAAAATGAGAATAATTCAAAGCAGATAAATGTAAAAGAAAGTACTGAAAGTAATCCCAACTTTTTTAAAATCTAAATCTAAATTGTAACTAGGGTTGTAAGCAACAGCCAGGTTCTGCTTGTCATGGTTTTATGCTAATGATCAGGAAGAATGAGTACCTCTATTAATAAACCATCTTTAGACGGTGTGTCAAACTCCAGTCATCTACGGGCTCCTGGTCCAACATACCTGAATCACCCGGCTGAATTGGGTCCTCAGACTGAATCAAACTCTACAGGCTCCTGTTAATGATCTAATTATTTCATTTGTGTGTGTTGAAGCAGGAAAACCCCTCCAAATGTTACAGATGTCGTCAGATAGTGACTTTGCCTCTGGTACAATTTTGCTGTCTCCTGCCACTTCTTCAAGCTTTTCCAGTGCTTCCCCCCCCCATCTGGAAACATACAGCTTTGACAGAGTCTAGCTTTGCTTCCCACCTATTGTCATTCAGAGGCTTCAGTGTGATGTTAGCACATTTTGTAACAATATCCAACTTCTTTACAGAAGACAAAAATATGGTGTACAATCTTTGAAGAGTGCCCAAAAAGGTAAGACACTGTTGATGAGGCTGCATCACATAATAAAAGGTTCAGGCTGTGGCTACAGCAGGGGATGAACAGAGCCTCTGGACATCTCTGTTGCTCTGAAGCTTAGACACCCATTTTTATTCCTCTCATTTTAGAACCATTGTTGTAACTTTGCCCTCTACAATTAGCTAACTCCAACCCAGACTGTCCAGCACCCCTGTCAGTGCATCTGTGAGGGCTTTCCCAGTTGTGTCCTTCATGGCAGTTAACCTCACAAACGTAATAATGACCTTCTTCTTCTCATCTGTATCAATATACCTTATGATAACTTAGGCCTGCTCTTGGTTTGAAATTTTGGGTGTGCAGTCCAATTCCACTGCAAAATATTTGGTGGCTTTGATCTGAGCACAAATTTGACCTAAAATTCTGATATTGAATCTAAAAAAAGATCCTATGCCAGTGTGACATCATACCGTGCTATGAGCTCAAGGATACCCAGGAAAATCCACTTTTAGGATTTCCTAACTGTGCATTTTTTCCCCTCAGTGGCAAGTTTCTTTCTGGAGGAAGAGTATGCAGTTGATCACTCGAGTCAACACACTTCTCCAGTGTGCCTTTTCAGCAGCCATGGCTCTCTGCAATTCGCTATGAATAATTTCACCTAGTTGTTAAGCGGGATGCCAATTCTTTCCACATCAGATAAACATTTATGTGATGACCACTGGTTTCATGGTGCTTCAAGGTTTTTGAAAGACACTGCCAGATATTATAACCCACCACAAGGCGTGTGTCAGCAACTCTAGCTTCACCAAAAAGCTTACATGCAAAACAATAGACTCTGTAGTACTTTTGGAGTACAGTAACCAATGCCGTTCCACTTTCTCTTCATTGAACGAAAAAGGTATGCTCTGGAAAAACACCTTTTACTCTTATCTAATCTTGGATGTGGCCTATCAGAACATTTCTGTGGGCCATTCTCAACCATGTACTGCCTCAATGAGTTCCCCATTTTGTGTGGTGAAGGCCAATCAGATGAATCTTCTGAGTAAGGCCTTGTTCCACCCCTCTCCTCTACATCTCTCTGTTTCTTTCCCTCTTCATCATTTGGATCTCTCTGTTCCTCTCCCTCATCTGCACCTCTCTGTTCCACATTCTCCTCTTTAGTGATTGACTTGCTATGTCTGTCTGCACTAATTTTCCCAAAATGACAGTGAATCTGTGGTCAGCAGAAATTAAAACCATACTGGGCATCTAGATTTTGTGGCCTCACCTGATGTCATCACTGGTCTCCTCTATAGCAGATGCCATCACTGACTTAATGTCTGTTTCCCTTACCCCTTACCTGTGTTCGTCTCTGCTCAGTCAAATGGTCAAACAATCATTATTTAATAGCTTTAAATAAATTAAAGTTTTATATATATAGTTTTTCAATATAAATACTATTTAAAAATGAATCACTAGGTATTAAGTGGCTGTTCCTGCACTTCCACCTAATATTAGACCAACCTGTTTCCTTGCCCTGTTTGTCCTGATTCTTTTTCTTCTCTTCTTTCTCAACATCCTCACAGCTGAATGACACGAACTATGTGTTAAGGAGGTTCAAAAATACTGCAGTCAAACCACACATAAAAGCATGCCAGCCAAGCCAGCTCAAAACCTTATATTTTGTGGTAACTGGACTTTAGCTGCGTGTCAGGGGGAGGGCATGAAACACTTGGGCTATTTTGTGTACTTGTACCTTCGCCATATGTACCAGGAGTAGGAGAGTTAGCCCTGCTGCTGCTCGCAGAAGAGAAAATGCTGACCTCAAAATGAAATTCAGCCCTTTTAATAATCGCAGATATCCTTGCTTGCTTTCCAGGTTTTTATCGGCATGATTTTCTGTATGTTTTCTGTCTGCTGTTGGGAGCGTGTGTTTACCTGCATGTGAGTGCACGTAACTCAGTGGGTCAGCGTTGGTGGCACAGAGTATGAGGAGTGTGTTTCTGTCCAGCTTTTGTCAAGTTTGGCCATAGAAAGTAGAGTAGCGACGACACAGGGACACAAATCACTCACGACGTAAAACGTTCTAATAACACATGCTGTGATCCTCTTAGAGGGGCGGGCGGTCTTGTTGGTGAGGCAGGGGGTCCCCTTTGGACAATGTTAGAAGAAACGCTGCATTATCTGCTTTATTGTAAATACTGATCTTTGCACAGCTGAAAGACAACAGTAACAACAGTAGTCATTTACTACTAGTAACTTTAGCTAACCTGAATATTTACAAGCCTCCTCTTGATACACTGACATAACTTACCTACTGTCTTTCAACCAATTTGAGAAGCTTTCTTTCATCTCTACAACATCTTTATCTTTATCCTTCTCCCTCTCCCGTTTACTGTTTTTTACCCCTGAAAGCTTTCTTTCCTGTCTCCATCTTTAGCGCCCTGTCATCAAATGGCAACACACGGTCCAGCACGTTCTCGACTTTTGAGAAGGCACTTACTGGGGAGACTGCAGCAGCGATTTTCCACTGGTAGTTTGTGGTATTCAGATCATTTATTAAGAATGATGATCATTGGTAAAACCAAGTGCTGTATAAATGCTGCAGTTTTGGACCAAGAAACAATGAACACACACTGGCAGGAGAGCATGAGGTGGCACAGTTTGGAACAGCGGTGCAGAAGTAAACTTGCAGTGTAATCCATTTGATCAGATGGTGACCAAAACGCGTGCACCTCTGGAGATGCAGTTTAAAATGGTTGAGTCTGATTCTTTACTCGCATAAAACGCTCCATGCATCTCTGATATAAGGAGCTCAGAAATGCAGATTTAGAAGTGCGCCGCTATGATTGCTCTGCACTTGCGTGGTTCAGTCCACTCCAATGAAGGTGCTCTGGGCAGTGCGGGACTACCCGGAGCACCAACAACTCTGCTGATCTACATGCTGTTGGAGTTGAGACGGATAGTGTGTGTGTCATCACAGTCTCACTGATGTGTCGCAACACACACTCAATTATAAAAAATTTACTTTGGCTCCCCACTATGTGAATCTTTGCTTAAAGACGCTGAGTCACTTTTATTTTCTCTCTCTGATGTGTTGCTGCAAGATTATTCAGCGTTTGCGTTGTACTGTTAGGTCTCACAGTCTGACCTCCAAAACATCAGTTAGTGTGTAAAAGTCATATTACGTCCTCCGGTCTTTATGTAGCAACGAAGAAGACACTCCCAGGGAGAAGAATACATTTCTGACTGGAAAAAAAGATGAGTGTGTAAGGCGTGTACAGCAGTGTTTACTGCGGAGCTGTCTGAGGAAGCAAAGCTTTCAGAGTCACAGATCAGTCGAGCCTTTCATCCCCCTGGTCACGCTGTGTTCACTATCTGCTTTTGTGTTGGAGTTTCTGTCTCTCTTGCAGTTCTGATGGAGATGGAGTCAAACCTGATGACGATTAGCGTAGTGATCATAGCTGCCATTTGTGTGCAGTGCTGTTACAAATTGCAGATGCTTTCAGGACGCGTCAAATTAATGGCACAAATGTTGAGCAAAATAATTTGCAGCTTTAGTGAATCATTTCGAATTTGCATTTAAGAGGACATTTCATTTTCAATTTCATTGTTCTGGTCCAGAGATAGAGAGAGACCCCCCCCCCCCCCCCAAAATCAACACTGATGCTTCTAATACTGGAACGCCAGATTAGCCTGGATCCTTTTATAAAAGTAAATTTTTCAATAAGTTAATAAACAGGCAGAGACAGCTTAACCCCCCGCCGTGGTAGAAGCAAAATTACACCCTTGTCTGGAACCAGACAACATCACAGTAAAGACCTTTGGCCTTTTATTCTAACTGGACTGAAGGAATTGCAGTTTTTCATTAAATGCTATTATGTCTGTTATGATTAAACTAATTTGTTCTTTTGGTTATGATTATGAATTATATATGAATAGACAGACAGAGAGAGACTGGTTTTATTACACGCATGGACTCTGTTTCCTAATTACATTTAGAAACTAGTTAATTGCACTGGATTTTATTTAAGGGCAACGATAAAGTGGTTCGAACATAACAAAAACACATTTTAATGATTTTTAAATGACTCATAACAATTGTTTTTAAAACTTTCTCCTTACTGTCAGTTTTCTTTAATTTCTAAACAAAAACATTCAACAAATCCCATCAAAAGATCTAAAAATACATTTATGAAATACTGTTTCTCTACGTTACAGAGGGAAAAATGTATGTAGAAAATCTCTCAATTAGTCACAACATAGTGCACAGTAGAGCACACTATGTTGTACTAATGCACATAAACCCAAGACGTAACTGACAGTTTGTCTTGGCTGCAAGTTCATCTGTAACAGTTTAACAGCTCCATTTAGATGTTGATAGGTGCTCAAATGGATTACTGGGAGGGTTAAAACCTAATGTTCTCTGCTCCAGTCCTGGTAAATCAATGTTAAGTATGCTCAGCTGCTCTGCAGATTGTGCTCTGAAAAACACAGCTGTAAAGACCTGGCGTGGTATGGACTGACAGCACTACTGACTGGACCTTTCTTAAAGCAGCTTTCCTCATTGCGACACATGTCCATTCATGTTTAACCACCAACACATAACAGCAATACTGTAAGAACCAGTTACCCATACCACCACTACACGTTTGCTAAGAAACTTTGCTGAAAACAACATCCAGACTGAAACTTCAAACCCCAAAGAACCAGAGAGAGCGTTTTGTCACAGCTGTTCAGCATCTTGGCACAATAATGAACATAACTAGTTTTTTTTTAATGTTAGCCGATACAAGAGAGTATCTACCAGTGTTTATTCAAATATGAGAAATATGTTCCATTCAGATAGATCAGATATGTTGAATCAATGAAGTTAAAACATGGAGTCCTGCCCATTGACACAGAAATCACTCTTTGTTACTTTGGCACTTTAAGATTGGGTTTCTGTATCAACAATAAATAATAAAAGCTATTATTAGTGTTAGATAATAATAATAAACTTTATTTATATAGCACTTTTCTAAAACAAAGTTACAAAGTGCTTCACATAGATAAAAATACATAATATTCATAAATACAATAAATATACACACAATCAATTACAAAGCAGTATAAAAAGCAGACGTAAAAAGAATAAGACCAATCTCGGTGAATAAAAGCTAAATTATACAAATATGTTTTAAGCAGAGTTTTAAGAGAGGACACGGAGGAAGCCTGTCTAATATCAAGTGGGAGCATCTCAGAAAGAAGAGCCCTAACCATGAACAACCTACTGTGCATCCCTGGCTCTAGGAAGAGAAAACAACAGTTGGTTTGATGAGCTTAGAGTTCTAGAAGGGTCATAAGGAGTGAGAAGCTCAAAACGATACAGGGGCGAGACCGTTCAAAGATATAACAACAAACAATAAGATTTTAAAGTTAATTCAACAAAAGAGCAACAAAAGATTTTCAGTGATCAAAATTGCAAGACACAAAGGCATGAATGAAAGGTATATATGTCAGAAAAAGAGATGAAAGATCTGATTTTGGCAATGTTCCCAATTTCGAAAATACCTATTTTTGTGATATTACTAAAGTGTTATGAAAATCTTTGATCGGAGTCCTGGACTACTCCCAGATTCCTGGCCTCAGGGATGCAACAGAAGCCACAAGAAGACAGGAGGACAAGCCTCGAAGAGAGGACCTTCAGTGTCAGACCAATTTTTAACTAAAAAGATATGTTGTAAACTGTAAGAGGAAATACAATCATTAACAATAAAATACTTATTAGTAATAGACCTTACAGTCATAAGCAAGCATTTAACAAAGAGTTACTAGGAGCTGTATCAGAGACTGTATTATCAGGGATTAAGTTAGAGGTCCTAAACACTTTGCAGCATTTTATAAGTTGTTTCTGGGAGGATAATGGGAGTATTCTAACTGAAATGTTAAAACAGGAAGTGGTAGAACCAGCAAAAGCAGAACCTGGTTGATGTGAAACAGGGCCAGGGCACAAAGAATCAAGCAGAACAGGAAGCTGCTGTGTAATCTTATTTAAGATGAAAAGCAATAAAATGTAAAAAAAAATGTGAGTCATAATCTTTGTCCCCTTTTTAGATATAATGGAAATGCGCTTCATAATATCTAAAAATTTCCTGTGTGGTCCAAAATGGGTCGAACTCAATCCCAGTAGCAGGGGCGTTGACTCTGGTGCTGATCTCCAGCGGTCCTTGGACGTACACCGTGGACAGGTTTCTATCACAGGCAGCTGGAAGAATTATGATTATTGATTAATTAATATTTATCAAGAATTATAATTAAAAATCATAATTTGAAAAATATTAATTTCTCAACCAAAAATCATCACTTACGAATTGAAATCAGAGATGTCCTCTGGTGTTGTAATTATGTCTCAAAGCCCTTGATAATTACAATTAGTAAATTCTCAGTAATAATTGATAACTATTACTAGATGTCCATGTTTAATCAACTGCTTCACCGAAGGTGGGGGAACTTTGACCTTATTTTGACAGACAAATCACTCTTGCTCAAAATAAACACAAATGCTTTCTCTTTATCTACGTGAATATTTATTAAATCAACAGCCCTGGTACACCTCGCTTTCTGATTCAATAATCTTCATCTAATCAAGCATGCAAAAATTCTACACAAAAGGGGTAAAATAACTAACAAAACAAGATAAAACACCATTGAGTTTGTATGAAGTCAAATCAGCAGTTATGGCAAAACAATAGAAAATATGGTACTGAACAAAGCTTTGGGAGCGGCCTCCACCAGGCTGCAGTCATAAAAACCCCCAAAAATTGGGGCCAGTGAAAACCCAAAGGTCATAAACCTTTAGGCGGCAACCAGTGGAAAAACCAAAATGAAGACAAAGGGAAAAGTGAGTATTCCCCCTGAGGGTTTTAGCAGTCCAAATTTAAGTTCCCTGAGTCTGCGCCCAGGTGTTTTAAAACACAGTGAGACACACACAGCTTCAATACAGTGGCTTTCAGAGTCCAAAAACCCAATCAAAGGTTTTTTATAAGACATTGCATGCACATACAACTTTGAAAACACTTTGGGCTAAGTGGGGATTTCTAAATCGCTCTAAAATCCTACTCTATCCTGCCCAAACTATTTCTAATAAAAAAAAAAACAAAAAGGGATTACTTTTTGTCGTCTTCTCTGTAGCATGGGAAGGGGGGGTGTTAGTTTCCGGTCATAACAAACTCAAAGACGGCCGGCCTTTTGGCAAAAAGTGGAAAAAATAACAGACCCTCAGCAGTCCGCCCGGAAAAAAAACAACAGGAAAAAAATTTTGTCCCCTTGGGGAAAAACCCTTTTTTGGTTTTTTTGTTTACGTGTTAAATCCACGTCTCCGATCGATAAATTTAAACCCTTTCAAGTCTTCCTATCCTCGCAAAGCTTAAATCGTTGATTTTCCCATGAGTTTGGCCAGTGGGGAAATTAATAAAATCCCACGTTGGGTTTCTTTCCAGAAGGATGCGTGCCTCCGTTGCGTGGAAAACCGGTCTCGGTTTTCCCAAACCCGGGAAAAAGCAAAGGGAGAGCCCTCATATTTCCTTTTTATATAGTCCACTGTGACATCAGGAGCTGCGCCCGCCCCTTCCTATAAAGGCCGCAATCCCTGGGGGGTTGTGGAAAGCAAAACCAATTTGGGGTTATATATTTAGCAAAAAATGGTCCAACAGTGCTAATTATAAATTTTTTAAAAAACTTTTACCCCTTTTTTCTTTAATTTGGGTTTAAAATTCTCTTTTGGGGCTGAAATGTCAATTTGGGTTTAACTGAACTGTTTGGTGACTCTTATCACCCTCTTCGAGTTAAATTTTTGACCGATTTTTTGGGCCCTTTTTTTTGCACCCATGTTTTTGGGAAAAACTGCCCACAGCTTCTCATTGGGGTTAAAATCTGGGGAGTTTTCTTGCCATGTGTTGTATCAGGATGTTTCACTGTTAGATCCACACAGGACCAATGGGACCTCTCACATTTTCTCTTTTGGAAACATGATCAAAGGGAGGATTTTTCAGAAAAAACACCTTTACACCAGTCTTGTGTTGTCCATCTCTGCACCTTATGCAGAAGTCCAGTCTGTCCTTGGTGTTTTTCTTTGCCCTTTTTGACTAAGGACCATATCCAAAGGTCTTCACCTAACTGTGTTTGCAGATTCACTTACATCCACCTGCTGCACTGAGGGTAACATGTTTCTGTATCACCCATCAGTAGGAGATGACTCTAGACACTATACCAGGGGTCCCCAGTTAAAATAGCAGGAGGTCCACTCCCTCCCTCATCCAAACACTTTAGGGTCCGGACATTTTAAATCAAAAGACAAAAATGTTTTCTTTCATCTTTATTAAGAGCAATCCAATTTAATTACCAATATTAAACCTACTTTGAATGACACAGTCGAGCTGGGTGTGTGCAACTTGGTTTAATTCTGCTCTCCTTGTTGTGCTTGTGACAGGCAGGGCAATTTGCTTCACCTTTTCTTTAAGTTGTCCTTCTTTTTCATCTTTCTGCCACAGCTTCCAGGCACTCTTTTTGTAATTTCCCGGTCAGTGAAAGGCTTTTTGTGTTTTCCCAAAATCCACTGTACTCACAGTGAACACTCGTATGTTCACTGTTATGCTGTAAGAGACTGTATGTGTCTGTCTATTCATCTTTAAATGTGTGATTTTTATAGTCCACTTTACGTATTTTTGATGAAGCCATCTTCTTTTACTCACTCATCTGTGCACCACCAAGTCATAGTACTATCAGCAAGCATGAGCTCCCAAGCTTGTAAGCTAGTTTTCTGGCGGTTGGCGTACAACGATGTGGTGCATTACTGCCACCAGCTGGCTTGGAGTTTGGACCAGAATGTCACTGACATACATAGCTGTCCGTCGCGCCTGTTCGAAAGTCAGACACGGCAGCTGGCAGGAATAAAATGTTTATATCTACAAAGTAAATGAGAAAATGCTTTGCGGTTAGGGTAGCAGCAGCAGCCCTGACTGAAGCAACTCATTCCCTGACTTGCATCACATGCAGCCTGGGGCCAGACGCTCCGCAGGGCTATACCATTATAACACAAGATGTGTGTTAATATGAGAACATAGAACAGTTACACAATGTTGGACAACATGCAGTAATATATAAATGTTTAAAATCAGGTTGGGTCTGGATCCGGACCCTGATCTGCTAATCCGTGGCCTCTGCACTAAACTGATTAACAGGTATGAAGCAAGATTTGGCACCATGAGATATTGCAATATCAGAACATTACATTAATTCTAAAGTGAGATGTGTCTCAGAAAATGCTGTCCAGTTGAGATCAGCAGGACTTTCTTTGGTGAAATAACTCTTAGATATTATTATGAGCACCAAATATGACCATTACTTCAAATTTGTTGTATCTGTTTGAGACTCAAGGTACGTTTTCGGGTCCTCCTTCTGCAGGGGTATCCAAACAATCTGGGGACACATATCTGCATCAAAGGCTACAGCAGGGTTCAGGATGCGTGGACCCTGCTCACCTCTGAAGTCATGTTCATGCTCAGATCGTAGTCTGGTGAAGCTGGGTTTAACATCCATGTGGGTGTTGAGCCCAGTGTCTGGGAGAGAAATCTCCAGCTGTTTGGACATACATTTTGTATGTCTTTTGGGACAGACAGTAGATAGCACCAGTTGTGTCTTTTTACCATGACACCATGACATTCCTCTTCCAGATGATCACCAGGGTAATGTGTACCACAGATTTGCACTTCTTGCAAACAGGATAATTAGGTGGAAATGCCTTTTCAGGGGTTGAACAAGATTTCCTGGCCCATGATGATGACCAGCTAATATGCTGATTTAGACTCCCTATAGCATTGTTCTTGGATCAATGTGCTAAACTGGGTCCAGTATTGGAGACACCAACCCGCCAGAAGCATACCATCACCGTTTAATTACAGGTATAAACTACTCTCGGAGTTTTGGCAACCAGCTCTTACCAGCGCTAATTAGCTGACAGTTAGCTCAAAATGTCCATGGGCAAAAGGGGCCTTGGCCTCTCTCTTCTGGACAGTGAACACCAGAGGCTGGTAGCCCTAAACCATGTAAAAAGGACACAGACCAGTGGTGCTGAATGGCAGAGAGTTGAGAGCATGCTCGACCCAGGGGAGGTTGTGCGACCACTTTAGCGGATCCTGTTCACACATGACGCAGAGCTTAGTCTCAACCTCCTGGTTGGCTCTGTCAGACTGTCCATCTGTCTAAGGAGGAAAACCAGAGGACTAACAGAAACACCCAGCAAATCGCAGAACTTCCTCCAAAGCCGAGAAATGAATTATGGACCGTGGTCCAAGACTATGTCAGAAGGTAAACCATGAAAACAAAAAATGTCCCAGACTACTATCTCACCCAGTTCTTTAGCAGATGGGAGTCCCTTTAATGGAATCAGGTGGACCATCTTAGAAAACCTGTCAGCTATGGTGAGAATGACAGTGTGACCATTGGACGAGGGCAAACCCGTAATAAAGTCCATAGAGAGGCGAGACCAAGGATGTGGTGAAATAGCAAGAGGTCGCAGAAAACCAGTGGAAGGTCGTCAACAAGATGGACTGAGAACATAGTCAGCAGGAAGAGACATAGTCTCGGACATCCTTAGTTAGGGCATACCACCAGAACGGAGACAGAAACACCGCCATATTCTTTCTAAGGCCTGGAAGAGCGTAATTTGTGACAAAATTTAAATACCTTCTCTATTAGGTGATCAGGAACAAAAAGCCGATCCTTAGGACAATCCTCTGGTGGTGGATGGTTAAGGCTGGCGTCCCTGACCTCCTTCTCCAACTGAGAGGCAGAAAGACGGACAGATTTGGGAAGAATAAACTCCTCACCACCGGTCTGTATATCCTCAGCATTATCCTGGAAAGGGCATCAGGCTTTAAATTCTTGGTTCCGGGTCTATAAGAGCGGAGCCGACCCCGACTGTAGTTCCTGATAAACTTGTGGAAGAAGTTTGCAAAGCCTAGGAACCTCTGCAATTGTTTCCTGTCTTGAGGAATCAGCCAATCAAGAATGGCAGAGACCTTAGTAGGATCCATTGTCACGTGGTCGGGGCAATGATGAAGCCTAGAAAGGGAGTTGTAAGGTGATGAAATTCACATTTCTCTGCCTTGATGAATAAATTGTTCTGAAGCAGTATTAGCAACACAGATCTGACATGTTTCTTATGGGCTTCCAAGTCCTTAGAAAAGATCAGAATGTCATCTAGATAGATAAAAACAAACTGACCCACCATATTCTGGAATTGCGCTGCTGGGAGGATTTTTCCTGATACTTTTCTACTTTTGGACATTTGATATGATGCATTGCCATGGCAACAGGGTTGTTTCTTACAACTGGCAGCAGCTGATTAATATCTCAAAAGCTCAAATAATATTTTAACTACAACCCAAAATCCCTGATGAGTTGAAAAGGAGACGCTGTGGATGCAGAGCAGGAGCAAAGAGAAGAGAGAGAAGGAGGAAGGTCAAACCATCTCTTCCATCGATTATGATGGGCAATGTGAGATCGTTGGGAAATAAGTTGGATGAACTCCAAGCCCTACAAAGGACCCAGCCAGAGTATCGGGAATGCAGTATTATGTGTTTTACTGAGACATGGCTGCAGGATCATATCCCCGACTCCAGCGTCTCTGCCTGGCTTTCTAACCATACGAGCAGACAGAGATGGAGGAGCTGCAAATGTAAAGGAGGTGGACTGGCAGTACCTGGCAGTACTTGTGAACAACAGATGGTGTCATCCAGGGCATGTTACTGTGAAGTGTCATCTCTGCAGTCCAGATATTGAACTGTTAGGAGAAGTTTTCGTCCATATTATTTACCCAGAGAGTTCACCAGTGTTATTGTGGCAACAGTATACGTTCCACCTTCCGCTGCAACAGACACTGCATGTGATGCCATCAGCTCAATTGTTACTAAGCTACAGACACAACATCCCAATGCGTTTGTGGCAATATCTGGTGATTATAACCATGCTTCACTCTCTGCTATACTTCCAACGTTTCAACAGTTTGTCAGCTGCTCTACCAGAGCAAACAAAAAGTTGGATTTGTTTTATGCAAATGTCAAGGACTCATACATCTCTACAGCATGACGTCCTCTAGGCAATTTAGATCACAATCTTATTTTTTTCTGCTCGAAATATAAGCCCCTTGTTCAGAGAACCTGTAATAAAGAGGACTGTGAGAAAATGGTCACAGGAAGCTGAGGAAGCCCTCCAAAGTTGCTTTGAGGCTACAGACTGGGACGCACTGTGCCAGCCACATAGAGAGGACATCAATGCCATGACTGAGTGTGTAACCGACTATATAAACTTCTGTGTGGATAACATCATCCCCACCAGAACCGTGAGATGCTTCCCCAGTAACAAACCCTGGATCACCAGTGACCAGAAGAACCTGCTTAACAAGAAAAAAGAGCCTTCAGAGAGGGAGACAGGGAATTATTGAGGAGTATACAGAAGCAACTTAAAGACAAGATAAGAGACAGCAAGGAGGTGTACAAGAAGAAGCTGGAGACCAAGCTCCAGCAAAACAATATCGGAGATGTGTGGTCAGGGATGAAGAAGATCACAGGCTTCAAGCAGAAGGATGATCAGACTGATGGAGGTCTGGACAGAGCCAATGAATTGAACACATTCTTTAACATGTTCAGTTCAGAAACAAGCTCAGCATCCTCCTCTCCTGCTCACAGCCAAACAGACATCCCACCCTCCTTTGACCCACAGCTTTTCTGTCACACCTCAAATGTTTTATCTTCCACCTCAGCCATGTACCCTTCTGCTTCTACATGTTTGCCTTCAACCAAATCAGAAGATGCTGATGCTCCCATTGCCTTCCCCTTCCACCTGTGTGTCTTAAGAAGCCAGGTGAAGATGCAACTGGAGAGACTGAATTGGAATAAGGCTGCAGGTCCAGATGGTGTCAGCCCCAGAGTCCTGAAGGGTTGTGCAGAGCAGCTCTGTGGGATTCTGCAGCACCTCTTCAATCTTAGCCTGGCCCAGAAGGTTCCAGTGTTGTGGAAGACCTCCTGTCTTGTTCCGGTACCAAAGAAAACTCACCCATCGGTCCTCAATGACTATAGACCTGTTGCCCTGACATCCCACATCATGAAGGTCCTAGAGAGACTCCTGTCGGCCCACCTGAGTAAGCAAATAATAAACTATCAGGACCCCCTTCAGTTTGCTTATCATTGTGGAGTTGGAGTTGAAGATGCCATCATACACCTGCTTCAAACCCACTGTCATCTGGACAAAGCCAGCAGCACTGTGAGGATGATTTTCTTTGATTTCTTCAGTGCATTTAACACAATTCAACCTCATTTGCTTTGTCAGAAACTCCAGAAGACTCAGGTGGAGGCCTCAACAATCTCCTGGATCAAAGACACCCTGACAAACAGATCACAGTTTGTGAAACTGAAGGGTTATGTGTCTAACCAGGTAGTCAGCAGCACAGGAGTACCTCAGGGGACTGTACTCTCACTATTCCTCTTCACTCTGTACACCTCAGACTTCCAGTACAAGACAGACTCCTACTGTACTTCTTGAGGAAGCTTAGGTCCTTTGGTGTTTGTAGCAAGATGCTGCATATCTTCTATAAGTCTATTGTGGAGAGTGTGATCACTTTTTCCATCATCTGCTAGGGAAGCAGCATCAGAGCCAGGGACCTAAAAAACTTAATAAGCTGATAAAGAAGGCTGGCTCTGTTCTGGTGACTCCCCTGGAACCTCTGGAGATCATTGTGCAAAGAAGGATTCTTCATAAAATGAAGAACATTATAGAGAACCCTGAACATCCTCTTCATGAGACTGTCCTGCAACAACAGAGTGTCTTCAGTCAGAGGCTTGTTCAGATATGCTGTAAGACAGACCTCTACAGGAGATCCTTCCTGCTCACAGCCATCAGCATCTACAACATCTACATAATGAGCTACAACAACATTTATTTTCCCTTTGGGATTAATAAAGTATTTTTGAATTTAATTGAATGTATGCATCACCTACTGACAGATACAATGGTCATATGGGTGAGGAGAGCTGCCCATCAAAAGAGAAAGATCACTGTGTTTAGATTGACCAGTCACAGACAGCACTATGGAAAACAATGTCTCTGTTTTGCACAACCACTTTCCTTATTTGAAATGAGATTTGTCTAGGCAGACTGACTATGAGAAAGACAAAGATGCACGCCAGGTGGGTAAAAGTTTGTAACCAAACACATTTTATCTGGACAACTGTCACTACATGCTATGTGCTCAGCAAATAAAGGGCAAGCTCCACCCTCCCTACTCAGAAAATCTCACTTTTGAGCATGCACCACCAAACTGAATCACTGTTTGCCACTAGAACCATAACGTACCCGAACATAATGTCTGTGATTTGTGAAACCATTAACGGTAACAATATCTGTCATCTACCTTTGTGTTTTTTCAGAATTGTTGCTAAATACTCGTACTTGTCATCTTCCGCTTATCCGGAACCGGGTCGCGGGGGCAGCAGACTCATCAGAGACACCCAGACGTCCCTCTCCCCAGACACCTCCTCCAGCTCCTCTGGGGGGAGCCCAAGGCGTTCCCAGGCCAGCCGAGAGACATAGTCCCTCCAGCGTATCCTGGGCCGTCCCCTGGGCCTCCTCCCGTTGGGACGTGCCTGGAACACCTCCCGAGGAAGGCGTCCAGGAGGCATCCGGTATAGATGCCCGAGCCACCTCAACTGGCTCCTCTCGATGTGGAGGAGCAGCGGCTCTACTCCGAGCCCCTCCCGAATGGCCGAGCTCCTCACCCTATCTCTAAGGGAGTGCCCGGCCACCATACGGAGGAAGCTCATTTCAGCCGCTTGTATCCGGGATCTCGTTCTTTCGGTCATGACCCAAAGTTCATGGCCATAGGTGAGGGTAGGAACGTAGACCGACCGGTAAATCAAGAGCTTCGCTTTTCGGCTCAGCTCTCTCTTCACCACAACGGACCGGCACAGCGCCCCCATTACTGCGGCAGCCACACCGACCCGTCTGTCGATCTCCCGCTCCATTCTTCCCTCACTCGTGAACAAGACCCCGAGATACTTGAACTCCTCCACTTGAGGCAGGAACTCCCCTCCAAACTGAAGAGGACAAGCCACCCTTTTCCGGTTGAGCACCATGGCCTCTGACTTGGAGGAGCTGATCTTCATCCCAGCCGCTTAACACTCGGCTGCGAACCGCCCCAGCGCATGCTGTAGGTCTTGGCTAGAGGGGGCCAGCAGGACCACGTCATCTGCAAAAAGAAGAGACGAAATCCACTGGTCCCCAAACCAGACCCCCTCCGGCCCTTGGCTGAGTCTAGAAATCCTGTCCATGAAAGTTATGAACAGGACCGGTGACAAAGGGCAGCCCTGCCGGAGTCCGGAACAGGTCCGACTTAGTGCCGGCAATGCGGACCAAACTCCTGCTCCGCTCGTATAGGGACCGGATGGCCCCTAATAAATGGCCCCCGATTCCATACTCCTGGAGCACCCCCCACAAGGCATCACGAGGGACACAGTCGAATACCTTCTCCAGGTCCACAAAACACATGTGGACCGGTTGGGCAAACTCCCATGAGCCCTCGAGTACCCTGTAGAGGGTATAGAGCTGGTCCAGTGTTCCACGGCCGGGACGAAAACCACACTGCTCCTCCTGAAGCCGAGGTTCGACTATTGGCCGGACTCTCCTCTCCAATACCCTGGCGTAGGCCTTACCAGGGAGGCTAAGGAGTGTGATCCCCCTGTAGTTGGAACACACCCTCCAGTCCCCCTTCTTATGAAGGGGGACCACCACCCCGGTCTGCCAGTCCAGAGGCACTGTCCCCGACCGCCATGCAACGTTGAAGAGGCGTGTCAACCATGACAGCCCCACAACATCCAGAGATTTGAGGTACTCAGGGTGGATCTCATCCACCCCCGAAGCCTTGCCAACGTGGAGCTTTTTAACCATCTCGGTGACTTCAGCCTGGGTGATGAAAGAGTCCAACCCCGAGTCCCCAGCCTCTGTTTCCACCAGGGAATGCGTGATGGCAGGATTGAGGAGATCCTCGAAGTACTCCTTCCACCGCCCGATAATGTCCCCAGTCGAGGTCAGCAGCCTCCCACCCCCACTATAAACAGTGTTGGCAAAGCACTGCTTCCCCCTCCTGAGGCGCCGGACGGTTTGCCAGAATCGCTTCGAGGCCGACCGGTAGTCCTTCTCCATGGCCTCACCGAACTCCTCCCAGGCCCGAGTTTTGCCTCTGCCACAGCCCGGGCCGCAGCACGCTTGGCCTCAACGGTACCCGTCGGCCGCCTCAGGAGTCCCACAAGCCAACCACAGCCGATAGGACTCCTTCTTCAGCTTGACAGCATCCCTTACTGCCGGTGTCCACCACCGGGTTCTGGGATTGCCGCTGCGACAGGCACCGCAGACCTTACGGCCACAGCTACGGGCAGCAGCATCGACAATAGATGCGGAGAACATGGTCCACCCGGACTCTATGTCTCCAACATCCCCCGGAGTCTGGTCAAAGCTCTCCCGGAGGTGGGAGTTGAATACATCCCTGGCCGAGGGCTCCACCAGGCGTTCCCAGCAGACCCTCACTATGCGCTTGGGCCTGCCAAGTCTGTCCGGCTTTTTCCTCCTCCAGCGGATCCAACTCACCACCAGGTGGTGATCAGCCCCTCTCTTCACCCGAGTGTCCAAAACATGCGGCCGAAGGTCTGATGATACGACAACAAAGTCGATCATTGACCTCCTGCCTAGGGTGTCCTGGTGCCAAGTGCACTGATGGACACCCTTATGCTTGAACATGGTGTTCATTATGGACAATCCGTGACTAGCACAGAAGTCCAATAACAAAACCACCACTCGGATTCAGATTGGGGAGGCCATGCTCCCGATCACGCCTCTCCAGTGTCACTGTCGTTTCCCACGTGGGCGTTGAAGTCCCCAGCAGAATAATGGAGTCCCCAGGAGGGGCACTATCCAGCACCCCCCGACAGGGACACCAAGAAGGCCGGGTACTCCGCACTACCGCTCGGCCCGTAGGCCGAAACGACAGTCAGAGACCTATCCCCGACCCGAAGGCGCAGGGATGCGACCCTCTCATCCACCGGGGTAAACCCCAACACGAGACGGCTGAGCTGGGGGGCAAACAAGCAATCCCACCCAGCCGCCGCCTCTCCCCGTGGGCCACTCCAGAGTAGAAGAGAGTCCAGCCCCTCTCAAGGAGATGGGTTCCAGAGCCCACGCTGTACGTGGAGGCGAGCCCGACTATTTCTAGTCGATATCTCTCGACCTCCCGCACAAGCTCAGGCTCCTTCCCCCCCAGCGAGGTAACATTCCACGTCCCTAGAGCCAGCCTAAGCATCCGGGGGATGCCGCCTCTCCTCCGGGCCGCTGAGGTCTCCACCTTCGTCCGCCACCCAATCCTCTTTGCACAGGTCTCTCACGGTTCCCCCTGCAGGTGATGGGCCCACTGGGGGATGGCCTCGCGTCTCTTGTTCGGGCTTGGCCCGGCCGGGTCCCGCGAGGAGCAACCCGGCCACCAGGCGCTCTCCGGCGAGTCCCGACCCCAGGCCTGGCTCCAGGGTGGAACCCCGGCTCCGCCGTACCGGGCGACGTCACATGCCTCGATTTAATGGTCCTCATGAAGGATTCTTGAACCGCTCTTTGTCTGACCCATCACCTAGAGCCTGTTTGCCATGGGAGACCCTACCAGGCATTTAAGCCCCAGACAACATAGACTCTAGGATCATTTGAACACTCAAACCCCTCCACCACGTTAAGGTGGCGGTTCAAGGAGGGATGTTGTTAAATATATTTAGAATAATTTAAGAGTCACAAGTAGTGAGATTAATTTCAAGTTAGGATCAGCTAAAACAGTATGTCATTAAAAAACAATGATTTAACAGGTCTACATTACACTAAGTGTACACTGTGGTGGAGACTGAGGCAAAATATGGAAGACAAACCTGCTGCATTTAGTAAAGTTTTGAAGTAAACATTTTCAGACAGAACATGATTGCATCTTTATGTTCTGGTTCTCGAAGAGCAGCGCCCTTCAGAGACCTTTAAAGAGGCCGTTAAATATTTAAATGAAAAAAGAAAATACAATTATGGTGATATAATTTACACCATGGGTTTTTGAATAATACAACCTATGATGAATCACTTTATAAACACTTTATATTAGAGCAGACTGCAATATGCCACCTTCTCTTACGTTTTTCAGCAGCTCCCTACTATGTGTGGTATATTCACACTACAGCATGAAATATTACTACCCATCTATCATTTACTGCTGAATTTATTTCCAATCATAAATAATTGTTGTTTTTGCTTTCAGATTGATTCTAAACAGGTAGAGATTATCACCATAAATATAAACAATAAATATAATACAAGTTTGTAGTATAAAAATTAGCTAAGTCAGTCAGGATTCAGACAACTAGATGTTTGCAAAGTGATTTATATATGATCCTTGGGGTGTGTTAAATAGTCATTAGGCATTAGGCATTAGTGGTATACGTATACCACCTTTGGTGTGTCGTAGCTTGAGGCAGATTCATGACAATAAGGACTCAGAGAACATTTATGTTGATAAACAATGAGTTCAGTGGCAACTACTAAGTAGGCAGGTGGCATTAAATTTGATAGTGACTAAATTGACTTAGAGAGAAATAAAGAGTGGGAAAAAAATGTGCAGGAGGATGACAAGAAGAAAAGTTTTGAACAGGCAAAGGACAACAAGTGAAGCCTATTCTCTTGATGATGGGACATGAGATAAAAAAAATCTTGTCCAGTAAGCAACCAGCTGTTGCCACAAGCATCCTGAAGGGGCATAGCTATGGTAACGAACTGAATTGATTACTACAAAACGTTTTTAGCTGTGCCACACATGCACAAACAAGAATTCACATGTGTGGGTACAGACTGTATGAGTTCAGTAGCAGTTCTTGCATGAATGCCGCCCCCTGGGGCTGACAATTAATAGAAAATGCTCTTTCTTGTGTTTTCACAACTAGGATACAGGTGTCATTAATTTCAAATTGAGGAATTATTTTAAAAATTGTTAAAAAGTTCTGGCATATAAGCAGTAAATTAGTCACTAACTTCAGTCATAAGCCAGTCACAGTGTTCTTACTTTGCTTACACAGAGCAAAACCTATAATACAAGGACAATGTCTGTTCTATAGGAAAGGTAACCTTAGATGACATCTGCTGTGATCTGGCACTGCAAAGAAAATAAAATTAACTTGACCTTCAGATGGTGTAGGACACTGGTAATGGATGAGTATTTTCAGTTGCCTGATTTACTAACAGCTAACTGTTTGAGGGCTGAAACTGACCTGTATACGCATGCATACACATTGTTCAATAAATCACATGGAGAACTGAGCTCATTGTTGAACTTAAAATTTACAACAGTTTCGGATAACTAAGACCCAGTGAAAGATGAATGAAGTTTTCCCATTTCTGTAACATATGTTAACCAGAAGAATGGTTATTCCCCTAAGAAGATGATCTGTAGTTTGAATGTGGAGCTGTTTTTGCTCTCTGTCTAATCATCATTGGGAACAAATGAGAACAAACAAAACTTTCTTTACTTAAATGAACCTTTTTTCAATTAGCTAAATTTAGAACTATGTTATAAAACTTGATGCACTCAGTTCTGATGTTGTATCTGTGCCTCTGCTGACAGATGGTGCAGATTTGTTGCCATGGTGATGGTTCACTGCAAAATCCTACATTTTTATAACATCTTTCAAATGTTCGGGGTCTCTAAATGAATGTAGTGTTCCTCCCCATTCCTCTCTTATGTTTTGATGGCAGGTATTTGAAGTTGAGATAAAGAATCAGTCTTTCGGCTGACTGTCAGATGTCACATTTTTATTTGGAAAGTAATGTTAATGCTCAGCTGGTCTTTTATTAAACACTGTGAGCTTGTAACTTGTTTTGTAACTCGTTAGAATAGTTTAGCTGTGTTGCTATTTAGGTTTTCCTGTGATTGTAAAAACCGGTGGAGTCACACCTGTATTTGACTCAATGGGGATAACTGGAAGCTGCTGAATGTGATTTTTTTACAGCTTTAAGCCCTCAGCTGAGTCTCTCCCTGCTGACTGGAGCGTTCTTTGCAGCGGCATGTAATTCTGCTGGACTCAGAACGGCATCCTCAGTGGGAGAGCAGGTCGCTGATCATCACTTCACAAACACGTCAGACACACAAAACAAGATTTGTGCATGGTGTTGGATAATACAGGTGAGCATAAGTGTTTCTCCAGCTGCAAAGCAGAATGAAACAGCTGAACAGCAGCATCAGCACTTTGAGAAAAGCTGCAGTCTCCCATCTGCTTTCCTGAAAATGGTGTGAAGCGTCACCAAAGCTTTGATCAGGTGCTGCTGTCAGGATCCACATCTTAGATAATTGTGTTAGAGGCTCCATATTGAACCTTCCAGAGTCAGCAGTGTGTGTGCATGCATGTATATATAACCTTGTGTGAATCAATCCCTGATGGAACACCACCACTGTATGGACATTTTGCCAGGTCCATATAAAGTGAAGTGGGTTAATGGTTAGGTTTAGGACTAAGGTATGAAGGCAAAGGTATGTGTTTTTGTTTCTATTTAGATTTATTTCTTGTTTTTATTGATAAATGAATCAATATATTTTGGACGAAAAATGATGCCAACCCGATATCTCAGACCTCAGACCTGAATCTCAGCATTTGTTCTTTTTTTTTTTTTACCGCAATGCTTTCATCACTCTGGAGGTAGATTTTTGATGCTCCTCAGACTACATCACCATCTTTCATAGCTCCATTATTTATGCTCCTCAACACACACCAAATACATGAGTCTTTTTCTTTTTCTTTGTATATAAAAATGGCTGTACATACACATGCATATACTTACTGTTCCTTCATCTTTATTTTATTTCTTCTGAAGTTTATATATTTAATTCAATTCAATTCAATTCAATTCCATTCGATTCAATTCAGTTTATTTATATAGCGCCAATTCACAACACGTCGTCTCAAGGCACTTCACAAAAGTCAGGTACATGCATTACAATTAATCCAAATCATTGAACAGTGCAGTAAGATTCTGTTATTTATTCAAATTGGATAAAAAGTTTGTCTATCTAAGGAAACCAGCAGATTGCATCCAGTCAGTGACCAGCAGCACTCAATCCTCCCGGATGAGAAAAGTAGAGACAGTGGACAGTCACTGGCGTTGACTTTGCAGCAATCCCTCATACTGAGCATGCATGTAGCGACAGTGGAGAGGAAAAACTCCCTTTTAACAGGAAAAAACCTCCAGCAGAACCAGGCTCAGTGTGAGCGGCCATCTGTCACGACCCGACGGGGTTTGAGAGAACAGAGCAGGGACACAAAGAGAACAAAGAAGCAGTGATCAGGAGTACTTTCTATGGGAAGGAAAAGGTAAATGTTAATGGATGTAGCTCCTTTTAGTCGTTTCACCTAGAAAGAAAGAATAGATAAACTCTGAGCCAGTTTTTCAATGTTAGAGTCTGAAGAGAGCACATAGAGTTGTTACAGTAAAAGTCAGTCAGTAGCTATGTCTAAGAGAAAAAAAGGGTTAAACACTGAAAGACAGGGCCTGGGGATCATCGGTAGAGGGTGAGCACCAAGTTGTTGCCCAGCAGAAGGTCGGACGATGCCCCCCCCAGACAGTTGTCACAGGTAGACACAGAGTCAGGCCAGGTGTAGCTTCTAGGAAGAGAGAAGAGAGAGAACAAAGTTAAAAACTGAAATAACAGCAAATAATACAAAATTGAAGAGTAGTGTGAGAAAGTAGCGAAGAGGGTGAAAGTGGTCATTATGTCCTCCAGCAGCCTAAGCCTATAGCAGCATAACTACAGAGATAGCTCAGGATAACCTAAGCCACTCTAACTATAAGCTTTATCAAAAAGGAAAGTTTTAAGCCTAGCCTTAAAAGTAGACAGGGTGTCTGCCTCATGGATTAAAACTGGGAGCTGGTTTCACAGGAGAGGAGCCTGATTTAGAATTAATGTCTGGATGCATTAAGTGCCTAAAAGTGAAGTCAACTTACTTGTTTGTGCGACAATCTTGGAGAATAAAACTGATTCTGATTCTGTTCATCACCAGTTTAAATAAATCACTAGTCATTATTTGACCCTACTTCTTTTCCATTGACATAGTTAAAAATGATGGTTTGACTGACATAACAAATTATTTCTGTACCATCAAAATAATCTCCATTTAACATTTAAGATATCTCTGCATGTGTGGATAGCCACACATAACACAACACAACACTCTTTAAAAGACTAACTGTTGGAGGTGGATTAAACCTGTCCAGGTTTAATTTTGTGTTTTTCATTGGTTTACAGCTTTAAAAAGGAGATTTTATTTAAAAGAAATAGGAAAAAATCCATCTTCAGCACCTGCTTTTCCTTGCAGGGTCATTCAAAGAACAAACTTAACTCACCTAAATTTTAGAAGAGATCGAGGTTGTGTGACGCTCTATTGCTTTAAATTGTAAGAGCCCTCAATAGAAGCCAGAGTCAGCCCAAGGCACAAGCAAACTAAGCCACTGCTCAGGGCCCCCCAAAAAACAGGGGAACACTAACTGTCACTGTTGTTTCTTTGTTATTAATCGAGTTAATGAAAAAGGAGCAAATTTAAAATTCATGCCATCGTTCTGACACTTTAAAATATTACACTAATTTAAATAAATGAAAGTAACGCTCCAAACAATAAATTCATCAAAGGTTAAAAAGAATTAAGAAATGTACAACGTGTAAAAGCAAGGCAAGGCAAGTTTATTTCTATAGCACATTTCAGTAACAAGACATTCAAAGTGCTGTACATGAAAAAAAAGAGATAGTAGGAAGAGTACATTGCAGTAAAATAAATCAATGTATAAAATAAAAAAATAATGATAAAATTAAAATTAGACTGAAAACTTGGCTAATAATGTTTAGATAGCACAGTCAAAGGCCACTCAAAACAAATGTTTTTAATCTTGATTTAGAGCAACTTAGGGCTTCAGCGCTTTTACAGCTTTCCAGGGAGTTTATTCTAGATTAGTGGACCATAAGAACTATGATTTTTATTTTAAATTCACTAAAGTAATCACCCTTTGCTGTGATGACTGAAATATTAAACTGTGCCCATCTTTCAATAAACCTCTGGGCAGTTCTTTCAAAACTGAGGTGGTCACCACCTGATGAAGCTCATGGAGACAATGTTAGGAGAGCCAAGCAGTAAACAAAGCAAAGGGTGGCTATTTTGAAGAATCTAAAATATAAAAATGTTTAGAGTTATTTCACACTTTCTGTTTACTATATAATTCCATGTGCATTTATTCACAGTTTTGTTGCCTTTGGTGAGAATCTACAATGTAAATAGCCATGAAAATAAAGAGACCCATTAAGTGAGAAAGTGTATCTAAATCTTTTGACCAGTAGTGTGTATGTGGTAAAATTAATGGAGTTTTAAAGCAAATAATTAAGTTTAAAGGCTCAAAGGAAAACAGGAAAGTAGTTTGACAAAAAACCTGTTTCATCACTCTGTTAACATTTCTGACACACATTTCTCACTCGTTTCCTTATTTGTTTTAAGGTTAAAACCTAACCATTGTAGCCCAGCTTAAGGATTTCCTGTCAGCTGTTCATTGATTGAAATCTAGAATTAGTGTTTGCTTGTGTGCAAAAGGCAGGAACTCACACAGAGGCTTGTTTAGATAACGGTTAGATTTTTTCTGATTTACATGAAGTGGTACAAGACAGAACCTTCATCTGATTCTTGTCCTGATCAGGGCTTATTTTTAGGAAAATGCTACCTCTGATACTGCTGCGGCACTGTGTGAGGACCATTTTTAGAAAACATTATGTTGACTAAATGTGTTAAATGAATGTGTACAATTAGATGGGTTTATTTAGAGGATCGTAAGGAATTACCGTAGTGGATGGGTAATTGTCTTTAATAAGGAAAAGCAGAAGCTGCTTCCATCGTATAAGTCATTATTTCACGTAACACAGTTGGCATTGACCTCGCATAAATTACTGATTTTCAAAACGGTATATCTGTGGGCATGCCGCCATGTTGTCCCATTGACATGCAGCCTGTGTGCTCATTTCTTTAAAAAAATTAAACCTCTAGAAAAAATGCTATTAACACATCCTGTTTTTCAGGGCCATGTAGTATATTTACTTTGTACACTTTATATGTAATTCAGTTCAATTCAGTTTTATTTATATAGCGCCAATTCACAACACATGTCGTCTCAAGGCACTTTACAAAGTCTATTCAATTCAGATCATACAGACTGCAAGTCAGGTACTGTGAGTGCGGCCGTACTACCGAGTTAAAGCAATTAACACAAATCTCTGAGTTCTCTCTCCTCCCAGTCCCCCTCAGTCACGGGGGAACTTTATTTGCCCACAGTGCACCAAAACATTTCCATCAAAATTCCCTACCTTCAACTATTACAGGGTGTATTTTACGTAGATTCATAACATTGGTGTGTTTGCAAAACTCTTGACCAATCCGATTTACCATTTCCATTTAAGGACATGTTCTGGCACACACAGCATTGGACTCTTAGCAGGAATACAGGAACAAGATCACATCTGCAGGACATCCAAACAGACCTGCGTGAAAGTTTTACAATAACAATCCCATTACTCTTATCACCCCCTTCATTCCAAGGCTGGATTGGACAGCCGTTCCCATATTAGACCAGACAAGGTTCAACACGGGCCTCTTTCCAGGAGCATGCTGTCTCAGGTCAGGAACACACTTCAGCCAAATAAATTGCTTCTATACATCCCCGCTTAGGTTTACTCTGTAAACCTTGCTGTGTATACAATTGGTATGCAATATTTAAACACATATAATATACATAGAGTAAATGAAATATATGGGAAATAATGAATTATATGGAAAATAATGAAGGAGTGATTGCTCCCGTTTTAGGTTTTTGATTTTGGGGTTTAATTAGTTAACTAAGATCCTATTTGCAGTTCCTATGCACACATTATTTTAACTGTGTTAGACTATGATAAACTAAACCTATTCCCTAATTAGACCAAATTCAACTACAACTCTACAGCTTCCCCAAAGAGCCTCCAACTAGTTAATACCCACCAAGGACAAGCGTCCCTGCTTTTCTGACCCACAATCTATGTGCTGTCGGAGGGGACCCCTAGGTCAGCTCAGGTCCTTCCAGTCGAAAAAAACCCACCCATCCTAAAAGGCAGGGGAAAAACGTTTGGAGCCCTCAGGGAAATCCTTTCTTGGCCAATCTGAACGAAATTCTGTTTTGAATCTAATAAGTATCATTACCATCTATTTTAATTACCATTCCTATTACCAAAATTTATGTAACAGAGAACGTTGTTCATGTCAAAACTCTGGAGCTGAATATCACAACATGCATGCCCCCATTCTCTCAGGGTGTATAAACAGATTAAAATGATTTAGGACATTCCTAAAGATGATCACATCCAAAGATTAAACCCAATTACGTACACAAAATGGAAATTATAACATTGAAATATGGCAACTCACCAATTGGGTCCCTTGTTGCGTCCTCTGCAAGTCCTTTGTAACTTTATTGTTCTGCCATCGCATTAGTTCTGGTTCAGGGTCCCCAAGCACACTCCATTTTTCTCTGAGTCGACGCGCAAAAGAAAAGAGGGATCCCCGAACAGCCAGTGTCTCTGGGATGACAGCTTCCTGATGATTCCCTGGACAGACAGAAAACACTGACAAGTATCTTGCCAAACCATGTCTTTCTAGTCCCTTTTCCTCTCACATTAACATCATTTTCTATACATCCCCTTGCCATTACTATAAACTACTTCAAAAACAATTCCAAGATGTTTACTTAAAGTTAAAGAGGATTATCACAGCTTCAAGGTGAACCCAGGCCAAAATAACAAACAACCCAGGCCTATCCTTCATGAAGACACTTTGCCTGACCAAAAGAACCTCAAACAGAAATGCAATATGCTTACCTACCTTATATAACATAACCAGGAGAAAACATTTAAACAAAAATGGCAGTTCAACCCTTACTCAAAACAAGAAAACACATAATATTGACCGTTACAAACAGTATGTTTCGTGTTATGATAGAAACTGAATATATGACTTAGGTACGAATCAATGGCATCACCTTTTGATCTGTCCAAATTGGCTCAATGTCCATCTTATCAGTGTCAAACGAGACTCTGATAAGATGGACATTGAGCCAATGTCCATCTTATCAGAGTCTCGTTTGACACTGGCAGTCCCACTGGATTGTCGGGCATCATGACTCCAAGTTCCCAAGCACATATGGATAATTGAAAACAAAATGCATCAACAGACAAGATAAACTTCCAAAACAAAGCATGATAGTGATATCTTCTACTCTGTAGAACAAATTACTGCAAAAACTTATGTAATACAGTGTATAAAGTAATATTCTTCGTAAATTAATATATATATGTGTGCCGTATGTGCTTGTATGTTTAGTGTTGGATGCATATAATGTGTAAATAACGAAATAAAAATGTGTAAATAACCAAATAAAGGAAAAACAAACATTTATAAGTAATAAAGTCAGGTTATATAAATTGGTGTTAGGGGATATAACAAGTAACAGTATAACCTAACACTCTTATTAACGTCAGGTTAATCATAAACCCATTGGAAGATATAACAACTCACAAGTCAGGTCCAGGCAGCCACATGTATTAGACCTTCTGATGTCTACCATCAGTCATTCATCGGTACACAGTTTCCAAGATCCATCTTCTTAAGATAGGCACCACACAACAAACAAGCAGAAAAATCACAAGTAATACAATTAGCAAAGTCAACCCTGTTTTCACTGCTAAGGCTCCCCAGTCACCTAATATTTCATCCAGACTCTTCCACAACCAGCTGTTCCTGCCTGCATTCTCCTTGATTTTTGCCTTCAGTTTGCGGAGTCTAACCATTATAGCATTAAAAGTGCTTCTTGGGGCTGTGTTCATAGGAATGTATGTGTAACATTCAATTCAATTCAATTCAATTTTATTTATATAGCGCCAATTCACAACACATGTTGTCTCAAGGCACTTCACAAAAGTCAGGTACATACATTCCAATTAGTCCTAACCATTGAACAGTGCAGTCAGAGTTAGTTATTTATTCAAATTGGATAAAAAGTTTTTCTGTCTAAGGAAACCCAGCAGATTGCATCCAGTCAGTGACTTGCAGGATTCCCTCCTCCCGGATGAGCATGTAGAGACAGCGGACAGTCACTGGCGTTGACTTTGCAGCAATCCCTCATACTGAGCATGCATGTAGCGACAGTGGAGAGGAAAAACTCCCTTTTAACAGGAAGAAACCTCCAGCAGAACCAGGTTCAGTGTGAGCGGCCATCTGCCTCGACCGACTGGGGGTTAGAGAGAACAGAGCAGAGACACAAAGAGAACAAAGAAGCACTGATCCAGGAGTACTTTCTATGGGAAGGAAAAGTAAATGTTAGTGGATGTAGCTCCTTTAGTCGTTTCACCTAGAAAGAAAGAACATAAAAACTCTGAGCCAGTTTTCAAGGTTAGAGTCTGAAAGAGAGCACATATAATTAGTTACAGTAAAAGCTCAGTCAATCACCATGTCTAGGAGAGAGAAAGGGTTAAACACTAAAAGACAGGGCAATGTGGATCATCGGTAGAGGGTGAGCATTAAGTTGTTGCCAGCAGAAGCTCGGAAGATGCCCCTCTCCAGAAAGGTGTCACAGGTAGACGCAGAGTCAGGCCAGGTGTAGCTTCTAGGAAGAGAAAAGAGAGAGAACAAAGTTAAAAGCTGAAATAACAGCAAATAATGCAAAATTGGAGAGTAGTGTGAGAATGTAGCGAAGAGGGTGAAAGTGGTCATTATGTCCTCCAGCAGCCTAAGCCTATAGCAGCATAACTACACAGATAGTTTCAGTTCAGATTATTTAGTTAGATGGCGCTTATTTACAACAATGTCGTCTCAAGGCACCCCACAAAGGGTCCCACTGATGGCCATTGTTATACTAAAAACCACAAGGATTGGGATACCTCTCTCTGATTATAACTTATTATAATCACTGGAAAAGAGAAGGGGTCATACGGGTAGCAGAAATGGAGGGTGTGTTTGCACCTCAACCTCAACCATAACCATAAACATGTGACAAACTTCCCCCTTGTCAACTAAAACCCAATCTAAAGAATCTCAGTTTGCAATGCCATTCTACTTTCATGTAATTGGTCACCCCACGCCTCAAATCCCTCAACTGTAAAATTAATCATTCTTTGTTGATTATAGCAACATAATTTATCCACTCAATATTTTTGTTAGCTGTGATCCAAGGTAAAATAGATTCTATGTCCTGCTGTGATTTCTTGTTGTGCTTTAAATTCGTCAGGGATTCCTCTTGGATGGCCCAAAGGTTCAAATATACACCCTTGTTTTATTTTCAGACTTTTTACTCCTTCGTACGCCAAAGTTATAGGTAGTTTCATTCCAACAAGTGCACAAAGACCCACCCATCGAAAGGGTAAGGTATTTACTAACACGTTGTCCCTACACATCCAATAACTATCTGCCACCAGATGTTTTTGGTCTTCTAGGAAGAACAACATTGGAACAGTCATAGTGATATTTTCACAGTCCTGTTCTACAAATTCTGGGTTTTGATACCATATTGGAGTTTTAACAAAGATTGGTGTCATATTTGCATGTTTAAACCAGGATAACACCCAAGTCACATTACATTTCACTGTTGTGTTACCCATATGAATCCCTTTGTCGTCTTCAAAACCTCCCCTTGCAAAACACTTGTATTCTTCTTCAAAATCTACTTCGTAATTTATCGGAGGACTACTTTGTGTAGAGCTGAGGTTAAATTCAGCCCACAGTGATTCAAACCTGTAGACTCCCAGTTATCTAAATATTGCTGTGAATTTCGTGAGCCATACAGCAGTCTGCAACTGATACCGCACTTTGGTAATTTTGAAGAACGAAACCACATGTACTCTGGGAGTAAACTCTCCTTTACTGCACCTTTGTTGTTGTACTAGTGCACATTCTTTGAACGTATACTTCTCTGGAATGACAATAGGAGCTGCTCCAGGGGTAACAGTAAAGATTAAACAGTCTTTTTTCGTCAACTCTCTTGCAGTGTACCATGACCAGCTGTACCATGTGCTCTGGATTGGCCTTTGGCATAGTGCATCCCCCCTTGGTCTCAGTCCATTCCACTTAATGTCTTATAATTTATTAATTGCCCTTGGGGTTACTTTATTATCCCAACGCTCCTTATAGAATTTATCTAGGCTGCCCTGATAGTCATGGTAGCCCTCCTTTTCGGAGCATCCATACTTTATCTGGTTAGGCTTTGGCAAACATACAGAATGATTTTGCGCAAGTGTGGTTTTAACCGTGATCAGGGCGGAATCAATTGGATTCGATGCATGTGTTTCATTTGAAATGCTAATCGTTCTTGGTGATACAGTTGTTTTCTGATATGGGGAGCATGGGTAATTCTGTAGTATTTACAAGTATAGTGTTTTTAGCATGTTCTGCTGTTTTAATGTACTTTGTGTTCTCCCTAATTCCACCAAAGTTTATTTATGTGACTATCCAATTAACAAGTAACAAGCTTGATGCGATTTTAGTGGGTGCTACTGAGGACGTAATGTTTGTATTGTTTGGGATGTTTGCTATTGTGTTTACTGTGGCAGTAGATGCAATGAATTTTGGTGTGGTATTTACCAAAGGTAGAATTATGTCATTTCGTTCCTCTTCATCTGTCTCAATCGTAGGAGTTTTACTAGTCACCATAAACAGTGGAAAACACTTGTCCTCGATTAATATGCTGTCTTTGCCTGGAACTTTCCAAAGCGTAATTGACTTTGCTATTCCACCATTTGTAGCTTCGTAGCCTTAACTCATATGTTTTATCTATTCAAAGAGCTATCACATCTACTTCGACAGCCAACCACATGTTGTTTTTATGACTTGTCAACCGCATTTTAAGTTTTCTTGGTCTTTTACTATAACCGATAATCTGGATCCATGTACCGGCTAAACATTCACCGTTGGTCATTTTTAAGTACTAATCTTGAAATAATTTTGCTTCTATGTTACCTCTAGTTTCTTGAGGTGAGATGTGTAACCTAATCCTTCCTCCTATCATCTCTATCTTAGCATTTAGTGCTGTATCCTCTATAAGCTCCAAATCCCCTTCGCCGCTTACTGCCGTGGTTGTGTCTGGATTTCTCATTATCATGTTCTATCAATAAATTCCATCCTCACCCCAATGACTCCTATGACCAATGTCAAAACCATCATCCTTCATGTTCATGGTAATTCAGCACTGGTCTGTACCGTACTCTGTATTCTGTTTTTAACATCTCTGACAGATAATCCTTTACCATCATGGCTTACATGCACACATGGCTCACTAGTTCTACTTCTGCTGGCAAGAACACTGGTGTGTACTGGTCTGGGTTATAATAAGTTGTGTTGTACTCATCTTTGTTGGGAGGAAACACCAAGATGGATCTTCCCTCCTGAACTGATGTCACTGAGTCATTGTTCATCCCCCTTGGAGGATGGTCTCGATTTTCCACGCTGCTGCTGTGCCTCTCTCCGCTTGACTTCACCTCTCGTTGCAAAGGTGTGTCCTGTGGTGCCAGTTGCAGATCGTAAGAGGTCATTTCTGCTTTTGCTGCTGCTCGGTACACCACTTCTGTCAACATCCACAGTTGAACACTCATTTGTATGAGTCTCATCACTGCAACCTTTTTGCTCATCCTCTTAGTTTGCATTGAGTGCTACTTTGTCTTTTTATTAATTTAAGTGCAATAAGTCAGATGATGCCATGTGTCACTTCCCTCTAACTGCCATGACAGTTGCTCTTTTGACCTTGCACGGCTCTTCCCATCTTGGTTCATGTCACTTTCCTCGGTACACCTTCACATAGAACAGATCTCCAGGGTCCACCAAGATTATTCACCACCATCTCTGGACCGGAACTTCTGGCTTTTTCCTGCAAATAGATGGCTCTATGGATAGAAGTTAGTTGTTCCACATAAGCTTTCAACTCTGTTTGCAACTGTCCAGGGGCTGGTCCCTTGAATGGTAGCCTTCATTGAGGCACAGGCATAGTTCTGCCAGTTAGCATTTCATGCGGGGTTAGATGCGTGCTCCTATGCATTTGCATGCGATAGCTCTTTAATGCGAGTGGCAAAGCATCTACCCAGTTTAGTTTAGTTGAAGCACAGGTTTTATTCAGATTAGCTTTAAAGGTTCCATTTATTCTCTCAACCATTCCCTGGATCTGGGGATGGTAGACTGCACCAAACCTTTGTTTGGTCCGTAACTGCTGCAAAACTCCTTTGACTTCTTTTCTGCACAAATGCTGAGCTGTTGTCAGAAATTTTTTCGAAAGGGATTCCAAATCTGGGAATCACTTCTCTTGTTAAGAACTTGATAACAGTATCTGCTCCCAGTGTTTTTGGTGGGAGAACTTCAACCCATTGACTGAAACGATCAATCACAACCAACATGTACCTTTTACCCTTAACTGTTTTGATCATGTCTACAAAATCTATCACAAGATGTTTGAAGGGTCCCTCAGTGGGCGATTTTATGCCTTTGCGAACGTTGTTTTGGGCACATATCACACACTGTAATTTTAATCTACCATGGCTAGCATATATGGAGACCAAAAACCTTGATTTCTCAACTTCTTGATCACCTTTCCTCTATTGCAGTGATCTGCACCATGTGCCTCTGAAATCAACACTATTAACAATGCCACTGGTGCCACCAGTAGGCTGTTCTCTGATCTCCACAAGCCATTCTCACTCATTATTGCACCTCTTTTTGCCCAAAAATCGCTCTCACTGCTGTTTGCCTCCTGTTGAATAAGGATTAGGTCTTCTGGTGTTATCTAAGGTTCCAATGACACTACAGGTGCTGTGATAGCCATCTGGCATTGGGATGCCATTTTGCTGCTTTGTCTGCTGCGTTATTACCTCTTATGACTACTTCATTACCTTTCGATGTGCCTGACATTTAATTACTGCCAATTTTGAGGGAAGCATCATTGTCAATTAACTGTTTTAGCTGCTCTTTGTGTAGTACTGGACTTCCATCTGCCCTTCTGAAACCTCTTTGCTTCCAGACAGAAGCAAATAAGAAACTCCAAGAGCATAAGCAGTGTCTGTGAATATGTTTGCCACCTTTCCTTTCACCGGTTTACAGGCCTCAGTCAAAACTTTTAATTCTGCTAGTTGTGCCGAGCATGGTTGCTCACACATTTCAGCTTTTACAGTTTCAAAGACCTCACCTTCTTGTTTAACGACTGCAAATACTGCATGGTTCCCAAGATGATCTCTGAAACATGAGCCGTGAACAAAGTAAGTGATTTCCACATTTATCAATGGAATTGACTCCAAGTCTGGTCTTAGTCTTGTATATTTCATTGTTTCTGCAACACACAAATGTGGTTCTCCTTCACTATCGAACAACCACTTTAGCTGGATTGGAGGTGCTGCATCTTTGAATACTTATGTCTGTACCATGTACTGCAAACATATTTCCTGGGTTACAACAAACTTCCCACTTGCATTTCCTGTTTTAGTGTTTCAAAAGCTACTTTTGCCTCAGGTGTTCATTTTAACAAAGATCTTAAAGACTGGTTTCCTGATTCTTCATAAGCTCTCTTAACGGTGCTGTTTTTTCTGCATAATTTTCTATCCAGTTTGCATTAAAGCCTGTCATTCCCAGGAACGTCATCATCTCACCAACCATTTGCGGGCATGGTGCTTTGCTGACACCTTCGATTAGCGAAGGCGAAATGCCAATGGTTCCCTGTGAAATCACTCTACCCAGGTACTCTACCTACGGCTGACATTATTGAAGTTTTTCCTTTGAGACTTTGTGGCCTCCTTCAGCCAATCTCTAAAGGACTTTTATTGAGTCTTGGTGGCAGTCTTCCAATGTGGGTGCACAAATTAATAAATCATCAACGTACTGCAACACTGTGCTGTTGAGTTTCAGCTCTTCAAGATCCTGTTTTAGGATGTAGTTGAACACATGAGGGCTGTGTTTGAAGCTTTGTGGTAAGCGAGTGCAACTGCACTTCTTACTTCTGTATGTGAATGCAAACGTGTTGAGACTCTTCTGCTAAAGGAATGCTAAAAAACTCAGAACAGAGATCAATGACGGTGAAAAACTATGCCTCTGGTGGAACCGCAATTAACAGAGTGTGTGAATTTCGCACATCTACAGGCCAACGACCTGATTGATGAACCTTACATCATGAACAAGGTGATATTTTGATCCATCTGCCTTTTGGACTGGAAATATTGGTGTGTTGCGCTGACTGTTTGTTTCCACCAATACTCCTGCTTTTATCAGTCCTTCAATGGTCCTGCTAGAGCCTTTTTCTGCCGCTGGCTTTAATGGGTATTGGGGACAGAATGTAAGGTCTACATTTGGTTTCAACCTTAAATGGGTTGGCCGATTTTACCAACACCACATCTGTATCATGTTTTGACCACACATGATCTTGTCGGGGTTTTGGTTTGTGTGTGTGTGTGTGTGTGCATGTGTGTGTGTGTGTGTATTTGCTTTCCAACATTGTGTTCAGTTTCCCAGATGGTGCTGGAGCTCTCAGGTGCACTGGTGGACAGGTGTGCCTTGTTATGCTGATTGCTTGGAGGAGGATTTAAGCAGGAGGCTGCCAGCACTTCGATGCGAGAGTGTTTGCCTACAGTGGTAACAAACTCAGCTACCTCTTGACTGAGCTTTGGTTTTTTTTTGCTCCTTGTAAACTTTGTTTATGCTCCCTCGCAGGTTATTGAACCTGACCTTTGGATCACTGCTTCAGAAGACTCTGTGGCTAAAGGCTACCTACTAGACTTCGCTTCTGTCAGGACTCTGTTATGGTGCGCAGTGTATGTGTGTGTTTTTGTTTCCACCCTCTGCTCTAGAGCGTTTCCTGGGAAGGTGATACTGATCAGAGCCTAATCACTGGCCTACTTAAGGAGCTGAGACCAGGAGGGAGACGTCAGCCCGTTGCTACATTTTTGTGGTACTGACCGTGATGTGCAGTGCTTATGCATACATTTTTTGCTAAACCTAATCGGAATTTTTCTCTTGTCTTTTCCCCAGAACTTGCCTGATGGTTTTAAGGCTCCTGTTCCTGTGATCTGTTTTCTGAGTGATCTTCTAAGTTCGTTCCTCATCTCCCTCCGTGAGTCTCCCTGCCTTCTTAGTTTCTGGCCCCTTATAAGGTGAGGTTTTGGAGAACCTTACCTCTGTTGTCACCTGCCTGTCCACCCTCCTACATGGAAACGCCTAAACTGAGTGGTCACTTGAGAGCTAAGGAAAGAAAGGAAACTGTCGTCTACCACACACATTCTGCCAACCTCCATCTCAGAGGAAAAGACTAACCTCCCCAGCTTAACCACTACCGCTCTGGCTGTAAGTTCCTGGACTAATCTTTCTTTAAAGAAGACACCTTGAAATTCCCTTGGAATATCCATAACCACCTTCCCTTCCAGAAAAGAACCTGTCTCCTGCCGTCATTGCCTGGGTCCCTGTCTCGCCTTGTTCTATCACCAAATAAATAAATCTGTTAAAACGCTGTCCTGATTCTGCGGTTATGTTCTCCTCAGAGTTTATAGAAACGCTACATTATGACAGAAGGGGCTGACCTAGATAACTGTGAGGCACAACTACGGACAGCTGTTTCCCATCAGGGCATTCTTTTAGGGCAGCATCAGGCTACACTTCAATCATTGTCCCAACAGCAAACTGATATTCAACAAACAGTAAATCTCATGGCTCAACAGCTTCAAGCAGTGTTTTCCTCGTTTTCCGCTAACAGTACTCCCTCTGCTCTTCCTCTAGCTCCGGCGCCGCCCACTCCGGTCCGTCATGAGCGGTAAGCCTGGAAATCCTCCCACCACCTCCTGAGTCTTTTTCTGGAGATTTGAGTAAGAGTAGAGGTTTTCTTCTTCAATTCACACTTGTTTTCCACCGATCCCCATGCTCATTCCCAGACGACGCCAGTAAAATATCTTATATAGTCGGGTTACTCAGGGACAGGGCACTACAATGGGCGGAGGCTCTTATTGATGAAGTTTCTATTCAGTATTATTCTTTTCAGGAGTTTTTGGATTTATTCAATTTAACCTTCGTTCCCAAAACAAGTAACGAGGAGGCACCCAAGAAACTTTTGGCTCTTAGACAGGGTGCAAGGTCGGTAGCTGACATGGCTATTGAGTTCCGCACACTGAATCAAAATGGAATTCCTCAGCCCTAAAAGGCGTTTTCTTAAATTCCTTAAATGAAAGCCTAAAGGATGAACTAGCATGTCGAGACGAAGCAAGCTCTCTAGAAGAATTGATCAAATTATCCATTCGAATTGATAACCGGAGAAGAGAAAGAAACTGTATTTGGAAGGAGTTTAGTACTCCCTTTCCCAGACGCCCTAGTCAGTCGCAGCACATGACGTCATCAGTTTTTGACAAGCTTCCTAGTGTAAACAACCAGCAGTCCGAACCCATGCAAATAGGCAGAACTAATCTCTCTTTAGAGGAGAAACAGAGATGAGGCAGTTCAGGTCTTTGTCTGTATTTTTCCTTCCCATTGCCCTGTTCGTCCAAAATATCGGGCCCGCCAGTAAGACAGGGGGTGCTGGCGGGCGCTATTCATAGCAGTCATTTCTCTCGATTAACTCTCCCTGCCTCTTTTTTTGCATCACAAGTTCATATTCCTTTAATGGTTTTGATAGATTCAGGAACGGAACAGAATCTAATCAGTCCAGAGTTGGTTCATGAATTCAATCTCCCCGTTTTTGAACTAAATCAATCGATCAGAGTTAATTCTCTTGATGGCCAAGCCCTTCACTCCATCACTCATCAGACTGAGAACCTTGAGTTAGTTACTTCAGGGAACCATCACGAGACTATCTCATTTTTTGTTTTTCCCACTAAAGAGATTCAGGTTGTTCTGGGTCATCCTTGGCTCAAAACTCATAACCCCCATATAAACTGGTCTCATTCCCGTATTGAAGCTTGGAGCCAAAAATGTCATGCTTCCTGCCTTCTTTCGGCCGTCTGTTCCTCTTCCCATTCCATCCCACATTCTGAACCAGATCTGTCTAATGTACCCAGGGAGTATCATGATCTCCAGCGTGTTTTCAGTAAGGACTCTACCCTGTCTCTTCCTCCACATCGTCCCTATGATTGTTTGATCAACCTGTTTCCTGGTGGCCCACTCCCTTCAGGTCGCCTGTTTCGTCTTGCTGAAACTGAGCGTGAGGCTATGGAAAAATACATCAATGATTCACTTAAGTCGGGCATAATTCGCCCCTCCTCTTCTCCCTTAGGAGCTGGATTCTTTTTTGTGTCCAAAAAGAACGGTTCTCTCAGACCCTGGATCGATTATCGTAGCCTAAATGATATAACCATCAAGAACAAGTACTCTCTTCCCCTTCTCTCTTCAGCTTTTGAAGCAGTTCAAGGAGCTACCATCTTCTCCAAGCTGGACCTGCGAAACACCTATCACCTGGTTCGGATTCGAGAGGGGGATGAGTGGAAGACTGCATTTAAGACTCCCATTGGACACTATGAATATTTAGTTATGCCTTTCGGTTTAACTAACGCTCCAGCTGTTTTCCAGGCTCTCGTAACTGACGTCCTGAGAGATTTCCTGAACGTCTTCGTTTTTGTTTACCTGGATGACATACTCATTTTTTCTAAGGACCCTAAGGATCACCACAATCATGTCCGGTCAGTGCTGCAGAGACTCTTAGAAAATAGCCTATTCATCAAAGCCGAGAAATGTGAATTTCATGTTCCCACTGTGACCTTTCTTGGATTTGTTTTTGATGGTGGACAGGTGAAGCCAGACCCCTGTAAGATTTCTGCAGTTCAAGAATGGCCAACCCCCACTAATCGCAAACAACTTCAACGTTTCCTGGGCTTCGCCAATTTTACAGATGTTTTGTCCAGGATTTCAGCCGTATAGCTTCTCCACTTACTGCCTTGACATCTATAAAACAACCCTTCGTATGGTCTCCTCAGGCTGATAAGGCTTTTGTTACCCTCAAGCAGTGTTTTGCATCTGCTCCTGTTCTAACTCATCCCAACCCCAAGAACAGTTTATTCTAGAGGTTGATGCATCGGACATAGGAATTGGAGCTGTCCTCTCTCAACACTCCCCGGCTGATGGCAAGTTCCACCCATGTGCCTTTTTCTCTAAGCGGTTCTCCCCTGCTGAGAAAAATTATGATGTTGGAGACAGAGAACTACTCGCCATTAAAATGTCACTTGAAGAATGGAGATATTGGTTAGAGGGAACGTCACAAACCATTGTTATATGGACAGACCCCAAAAACCTAGCTTACATCCAGAAAGCCAAACGTCTTAACCCCCGTCAGTCACGTTGGTCACTATTCTTCTCACGATTCAACTTCTCTATCACCTACCGTCCAGGTACTAAGAATTTAAAACCTGATGCTTTGTCCAGACAGTTTTCTGTATCCAAAGAAGAGACCGAACCTGAGCCCATCATTCCCCCATCTTGTGTGATAGGTGCATTGTCTTGGCAACTTGAAGACCTTATTCACCGAGCTCAACAGGTTGAGCCTGACCCTGGTGGAGGTCCACCTGGTCGCCTGTTCGTTCCTGAGTCTGTTAGATCCAAAGTGTTACAATGGGGTCATTCCTCAAAGTTTTCCGGTCACCCAGGAACTAGCCGTACTATCGGTTTCCTTTGCCGTTATTTCTGATGGCCTTCTTTAAATAAAGACCCTGCTGAGTTTGTGGCTGCTTGTACTATCTGTGCTAGAAACAAACCTTCTCACCAACCCCCGGCAGGTCTCCTTCAACCTATGGCTGTTCCGAATCGTCCATGGTCACATATAGCCTTGGATTTTGTTACCGGACTTCCCCCATCCAAGAATAAGACGGTCATACTGTCTATCATTGACCGGTTTTCTAAGGCTGGCCACTTAGTAGCTCTCACCAAGCTCCCCTCTGCCTCCGAAACTGCTAGACTCCTGGTTAATCATGTTTTCAAATTACATGGTATCCCCACAGAGATTCTCTCTGATCGTGGTCCTCAGTTTATTTCTCAGGTCTGGAGGGATTTTTGTGCAGCTTTTGGGGCTAGGCCCCAAACCTCTTCTGGCTATCGCCCCCAGAGCAACAGTCAATGCGAGAGGCTTAACCAAGAGCTCGAAGCACCCTTCGCTGCTTGTGCAATAATAACCCCACCTCTTGGAGCAAACATCTACCTTGGGTAGAAATTGCTCACAACAGTCACATCTCTGGTGCTACTGGTTTCTCGCCTTTTGATGCCTCTATTGGTTTTCAGCCTTCTCTCCTCCCTGTTTCTTTGCCTGATTCCATTCTTCCATCTGAGCGCACCCACATGTCTACTTGTAAAAGAATTTGGGACCAAACCAAGACCTTCCTCCAACGCACTGCTGCTCAAAATAAAAAATATGCGGATAAGAAGAGAAGACTTGCCCCCACTTATTCCCCGGGGCAAGAGGTCTGGTTGTCATCTCAAAACTTCCCCTTGAAGGCTTATTCAAAGAAGTTGGCTCCCAGATTTTTGGGCCCCTTCAAGGTTGACTCCATCATCAGTCCCACCACCGTCCGTTTACGGTTACCATCCCATTATCGTGTCCACCCCATATTCCATGTGTCCCAGATTAAACCAGTCATTTCTAGTCCTTTGTGCCCTCCTTCCAGACCCCCTCCACCTGCCCGGGACATTGATGGCCACCCTGCCTTGACTGTTCGCCGCACTGTTGACTCCCGGCGCAGGGGTCGTGGCGTTCAGTATTTGGTGGACTGGGAGGGGTACGTCCTGAAGCTCGTCTTTGGGTGCCTCGCAGTTTGATTTTGGATCCATCTCTGATCACTGATTTTGAGAGGTTGTCTGCTCCTTCCACCAGTCAGTCGCCAGGAGGCGCCCGTTGAGGGGGAGGTAATGTCAGGACTCTGTTATGGTGCGCAGTGTATGTGTGTGTTTTTGTTTCCACCCTCTACTCTAGAGCGTTTCCTGGCAGGTGATACTGATCAGAGCCTAATCACTGGCCTACTTAAGGAGCTGAGACCAGGAGGGAGACGTCAGCCCGTTGCTACATTTTTGTGGTACTGACCGTGATGTGCAGTGCTTATACATACATTTTTTGCTAAACCTAATCGGAATTTTTCTCTTGTCTTTTCCCCAGAACTTGCCTGATGGTTTTAAGGCTCCTGTTCCGGTGATCTGTTTTCTGAGTGATCTTCTAAGTTCGTTCCTCATCTCCCTCCGTGAGTCTCCCTGCCTTCTCAGTTTCTGGCCTTTGATAAGGTGAGGTTTTGGAGAACCTTACCTCTGTTGTCACCTGCCTGTCCACCCTCCTACGTGGGAACGCTTAAACTGAGTGGTCACTTGAGAGCTAAGGAAAGAAAGGAAACTGTCGTCTACCACACACATTCTGCCAACCTCCATCTCAGAGGAAAAGACTAACCTCCCCAGCCTACCACTACCGCTCCGGCTGTAAGTTCCTGGACTAATCTTTCTTTAAAGAAGACACCTTGAAATTCCCTTGGAATATCCATAACCCTGTCACCTTCCCTTCCAGAAAAGAACCTGTCTCCTGCCGTCATTGCCTGGGTCCCTGTCTCGCCTTGTTCTTTCACCAAAGAAATAAATCTGTTAAAACGCTGTCCTGAATCTGTGGCTGCATTATGACAGCTTCCTGGATTATTGCCTTCGACTGGATTTTGTTCTGGCTAGCAGCCATCCTGATTCCTTCATCTCTCAGCATCTGGACATTAAGCATATCCTGTCCAGCCTCCCACGTAAGCCATCTCTATTTGGATTACCTCACGGTTTTTGCTCCACCTCAGAACAGCACCAGGAGGAAACATCAAGACGAACACTGCCTCTATGGACTTAAACCCCGAATCCCTCGACCCCTGGCAACCTGACTACTTCAAACCAGTAAGGCGTTTACTACCCCAGTTTATAATTATAAGCATTAGCTTTCGTTTAATTGCAGTCCCTTGTCTCATCAGTTCTCTTTCCTTTCCTTCCATACAGTTGGAGATTTACCGGTTCTCGTTCCTGATAATTAGTTTCACAATAAACATAATTTTACTGATTCTCGTTCTCTGGAGTGTCCTTCTGTATGTGGGTCAAAGCTGTTTCGAACAAAATGATAGATCTGGAGCATGTTTTAACATGTCCTGCAAAATCAAATCTCCTTTCGAAAACTCCTTTTCCTTGGATGTATGTGTTTCATTAGCAGGCACTGTTACCACTAGTAGTTTTGCTTTGACTTATGTTTCGCTTACAATCTTAATCATCGTTGCATCCTGTGATTGGAAAATTAATGGATTTATCTGTTTTCTCCCATTTGAATGTGGTTGAAACTTTCATCATTGGTCTCAAGTCTTTTGCATGAAAATTATGTGTGGCACGCATTCCGGACGTTACACCTTGTGTACCAATAACAATGTATTGGGTCACTGGTTTCACATCTAATCTTTGCATTCTGTTGTCCCATTGTTCATCAAACTCTGTGGTTTTTGAAATGTCATAAAACATTGTACAATGATGGTCTAAAAAGGTTTTTTAGCTTCTGGAAGTTGGAGTTGAATATACTGGCCCCACTTAGAAATCACATCCTCAACTGGCCTGTCAGTGTCTCCTAGCCAATAAAGCTTTGCTTCATGCGGCTGCATGAACATTTTCAGATCCAGACCTTCTTTTTGAACATACACTGCTTAAGGGGAACACCGAATTTCTATTTTCAGTTTACACAGAGCATCTCTTCCCAACAAACTGATTGTCAGAGATTAAAATTGGTATTCTTATTTCATCATCATCAGTTGCCAGTCGAACAGGAGCTGTCATTTGGATTAGTTGTGTTGTTCCTGAGAACCCTACCATTGATATAAATTTATCAGACATGGGGAGATGAGTTGCATAACTTGTGGTCACACGTGTAAGCCGCTCCTGCATTGACCTACATAGTTGTTTCTTTATTTTCTATTTGAAATTTTAGCATTGGCTCATTTTCAGAGGTAACTTGCTAAAAATTTCTACTTGAAATCCGTTCTTCTCCAAATAACAGTTCACTAGTGTTCATCCTTCATAACACTAAGTTCAGTTAGAATAGTTACCACCCACTGACGACGTTGTTTGATTTGTGTTGGACCATTTTTTGTGAGCAGCTGTGACAGACTAATGTTCAAGTGCTAATGTTTCCATCGATTAAATTAAGACAGGAAGTATTTTTTTCAGCCGTCTATCTGCTCCAGCCAGGATATGTTGCTGAGACCCATGTCCCTGTGTTGGCCTTTATTACATTCACTCTAGACTACCACTGACCACGGATAGATGTGTTAAGTTATTACAGGCTAAATTTTACTGCAAAGAATACAATACAAAATTACAGTTTTACTATGAAATGTCTGTATTACTTAATAAAGCACACTTTATGTTTGTGTTCTTTTAGAAAAATATTTCAGTGAGTCAAATCTAAAATTAATTCAGATTTACAGACAGACTAAGGCAGGTGGATAACTTTAGTCTGTTTTTGATTTATCAGGAGAGACAGGTGAGAGTATGAGTACAGAGGTAAGAAGTATCAAATCTTGTGTTTTGAATGTGTTTGCGCACTGTGAAAAATCATTATTCATATAAACTAATTTAAATTGCATTAAATCACCTTGAAGCAATTGAGCTTCTCTCTGTCCTGTGTCTTCCCCTTTGTAATCAAAGTTTCCAATGATGTTAAGTGTTCCAGCCAGGGAAGGGTATATTCCTGCTGGCTCCAAATTGTTATTTGTACTTTCATCATGTCATTGTTTCAACTCTGTTAACCTTTGTTTCAAGTTGTGTCTGTATTTTTGACCTTCCTCTTTGAATAACTTTAAAATTTTCAACTCAAGTTCTCTCTTCGCCAGTCCTTTCTTACTATTGTTATTTTGCCTTATAATCCAGAATCCGAGTCTCCATTAGTTCACATAGAGACAGATCAAAGCTTCCATTTTTACGCCAAGATGAGGGCAATCCACATCTCCTTTTCTCCCATTTTTTAGAAATCTTTGGGATCTGTGGAGCAGAATCTGGGTTCTTACACCCAATACTCACTGTTGGTAAATTGCTCATTTTCGTTCCACAAGGAAGGTTGTTTGTATTGTTTCCAATGGTTCAATATCAGTTAGGAAGTGTTTATTTTCTTTTTATTAATTGCAGTAAATATTTATTATCTTATCTTTTATTTCTTATCAAAAATCAAATGATCTTTGATGGTAGTCTTTGAAATTAGTTAAGCCTCATGCAGTCAAAGTACTTATTTTGGTTAAACATTTTAAGCACAATAAGGAACTGATTACTGCTTATTTTATTTTATTTCTTTTTATTATTTTATTTAGTTATGGTATGTGCTGGTAAGTGTAAAAATTGCAAGTATGTTTCTGCTCAAAGTGTTCTTTTACTATTCAGTGAATCAATTAATTAAACGGCTTCACTAAATGTGTGCAACAAGAGTGTGACTTACCGCAAAGTAATCTTATGCTTTTACTTTTATCATCTGTTGCTTTATTTCAAACAAAAATCTAACTTGTCTTGTATGAAGTTATTGCAAAGGCTTGAAATCAGTATCTTTTAAGCTTAAACAAACCACATTCAGAGATCAGTCCACTGACCAAGGCAACTATAAATGCTGCTAAATGACACAGTTCTCTAAGTTAATTTTCCAATTGCAACTTTTATATAGCCTAAGAAAAAATGTATTAACTCAAGCCACATGCATGCCAGCTAAGAGGACAGAGATCAGAAAAAATTTCCAAATTTAATGAGAGTTTTATTTTGTTTTGATAACTGATGTTGACACATATATTATAAGAATTGTGTTATGCCAGCAGATTCTATTTGAAATAACATCAAATTCAGCATGAAACATTTGGCAAGTAAAGCACCTAGAAACCACCAAAACAGAGCGAAGAAAGATGAGGAAAAGACGCACTTAATTTAAACACCCAGAGTTATCCTTCTAAACAGAACAATGGAACTCTGGAAGCAATGCACACATTTAGTATGGCCAAACAAATGCACATTTTTAATTACATTACATGCCGGTCACACAAAATACTGATCGACACACTGCCTTTCACTCAACCAGCACTGATCAATGGATTCATAAATCACACTAACTTCATACATCTTTCAACACACTCAAATTCACACCTAATTGTCCTCCCTGGGGAGTTCAGACATAATTTATAGTAGCGTTGATGTCACAATTAGTCACTTCTCTTACGTTTGTGTAAGTTCTCGTAATTTAATTATTTGCATAACTTACTTTGATCTTTTTAACAAGATCAGATTAATAATTCTGCATTACACCGGTCACCCAACTCTACTCGCCACAGAGATCTCAAAAGAAAACAAAAGATAACACTGGAGCCATATCAACATCACAACCTCCAAATTGTGTACATGTAAAATTTCAACAGCTGTGACCCCTTTTCAGAGCTTTGCAATTCAGGAATTTCAAAGTGGCTTCAACTCACCTCAACTTAAGTACACCGGCTACTTAATCTCATGGTCACAATATGCCTTTTATAAAAAATTTTTAATATATCAAAATAGCTGTCTCTCTGCAGTGGTGACTTATGTCACTGGAGGAGATTAGTATTAGACGAATACACTATTATATAGCAGGATTATTCCAGCCTCGTCCACACTTTTTTATTTGCAGTAGTCAGGACGTCCACAATACTAATTTCAAATTTGCCAATTCCAACTTTGTGTTTTTTGGCAATCCTCCTGCATGCAGAAAGTCATGGAGACTGTGAGGGAAAAAAAAGAGGAAAAGAGAGACACCGAAGTCTCTATCTACTTCACTCCACATCGAGGGCCGGGCAGCTGTAGTCTTTCAAAGTTTAACAAGAAAAGAGATAAGAAACTCACCTCCTTTTTGCTGTGGGCCCAAATTGCAGCTGCCCAGGCTCCGTTCTCTGGAGGGGGACTGCAAGTCTCTCCCTGTAGATTGAATAGATCACGACGGGGTCACCAATTTGTGGAAGAGTGCAGCCGTACTACCGAGTTAAAGCAATTAACACGAAACTCAGAGTTCTCTCTCCTCCCAGTCTTCACGGGGGAACTTTATTTGCTCATAATGCACCAAAACATCTTCATCGAAATTCCCCAAATTTCCCTACCTTCAACTCTTCCAGGGCGTACTTATTGAGATTCATAACATTGGTTTGTATGTGAAACTCTTCCCTGCACGAAAAGCATTAAGATACGGTACTATCCGAGGTGGCGATATGTCCGTATATGGAGCATATGCGGATAATATATGGGAAATCCACATGCATACATGAGAGATTCTGTTTTCAGGATACTCTTTGATACGGACCACTAAAATATCCTAACTTCCGGATACCCATCTGACTGGTATCCCAAAAAATACACTTATTGGATCCCCCACAGTTCCTACTTTAGATATCTCTGCATCTTCGGGGTATCATGCTCAGGGATTTTTAACCATACCTGATGGATGCCCGCCGTCTATCTGCATAAATGGATACCCATCCGAGAGGTATACAGAACATACATGCATTTGATCCCCGACAGTTCCAACTTTAGATCTCTGCATCTTTGGCGTTTCATGTTCACAGATTCACGGCCTCACGAGACGGATGCCCGCCGGATATTTATGGATTTTTAAAATTTTAATTATTTTTTTTTAACTAAAGTTGGCAGGTAGACCTTAATGTAAAAGGATTACCCATCTTAAGTGTCTTTAAGATCTTACATTATCAGACATTTCAAGATCACCCAGTCAGCTTTCTACATCACTTTTCTGTACCATTATCATGTTGGACAACTCACTAGCTGGGCTAATGAACACATCACCGAAATTATCATTTCTATGGGCTTTTCTGAAATATCAGTATTATGAAATGAACAGTTTATAAACTTTTGTGGTACGTCAGATGTTTTGCATCTGCATAACTGCACATATGAATGAAATATTAAACATAAAAACAGACCAAGAATTTTTGACGATCATTTTTACTAACAAGATAATCTGTGATATTCAAATGTTGTTGATGCCTCTAGGGGGTTGCCTCCTGCTGCAGTAGTTTCTGGGCACTCTGCGGTGAACCATTCTGCAGGATGATTTGTAGCCCCACAAGTTTGTGCTAGTACCTATCTAAAGTGTCAAAGTTTAGTTGCCCTCCATTCAGGTGGATAAACTTTCCATGTTTCCCTGCGTTCAGTGTCGGTCTCCTCGTTGCTCATCAGGCATGCAGGCACCCATTTGAGGTATCGTTATTCCACATCAGTCAAAATGGAGCAATTAAAAGCTAAACAGAAAAAATGACACAAAAGGAAATCAGAGATTGTTTGGCATTCTAAGGATCTTAAAAAAAAAAAAAAACCTGTCAATAATCCGCAAGTTAGTTATCTCACCCTATCCCATTTAGTGTTGAGGCCTTGGGCTCTCTGATTCCTCTTCATTATGATGTCTTCAGTCTACTAAGGTGTCTTTGATGGTTTCAAAGTATCTGTTGCAGGCTTCTATGAACACAAAGAGTGAAGGGCTAGGGTCAGTTATGAAACAACAAGGGCAAATACAGTAATTTTAACAAAAATAAAATATAATTTGTTATAGAATTAAACAGAGGTGACACTATTCCAGAAAAAAACACAGCAAGACTGTATAATCACTGTATTTCCATGTGGAAAAAAGTAAACCACGCAAATGAATTCAGTATAACATTGATAAAGTAAAGAGCAACATGTGTTGATAAAGTCAGCAAGCTGTCAGTCAGTGATGCTGACGGTGAGACGATGTGAGGAGCTTCATTAGATTAGAGCCGCTTCTAACTGACGTACATAGTCTTTGTTCCCGCACATAACGAGCAAATCACAGTTTCAGTAAATCACAGCAAATTCAGTTAATTTAGGCGGCGTCTTACTTGCTTCCTCTGTGAGGCCCAGAAAAGGGCCAGACGGATTGCCATAGATCCTCCTGTGCAGTTACGTCTTTTAACTGCTGCAATACTGCTGGAAGCCCTGTAAAGAATAAAGAGATATTAAAACAAAGTAAAATTGGATTTTGTGTAAGTTTAACCAAGTCTAACAAAATACAATGTATGTGTCTTTATCAAACTTCTTGTTATCCAGCTATGAGTGGTCCCCTGTTTACATAAAAAGACTGTAAAAAATAAATTCATAAACTTAACTTTCATTACTTTCAGTGTCTTTTGACGACTGATTTCTTTGTGCCTCTTGTACTCAGGGGCTTTTTTAAGCCTTTTGTTCCTGGGAAGCAGATCATCCTCTGATGATTCCTCATCTTCAGTTGGCTAGAAGACACAGGGACAAATGTCAAAACAAACACAGAATAATAGTGCATCATACACAACAAGATTCAACTTAAACACTAAGGCTTCTAAATAAAATAAATTACCTCTGAACTATTCTGTTTTGCCATCAGGACCTTCTTCAAGTCTTCAAACATTCGGTCAGTAGTCTCTTTTACAGGACAGGATGCTTTTTTTTTCGCTTTTTCCTGCAAAATTGACAGTTTATGCATTTTAGTATTGATGTGTGACAATGTGTTAAAAGGCTACTTTCAGTAGTTCTTCTGCTTTGGGAAACCAACAATACAGAGCAGCTCTAATGTGTCTGTCAAGTGACATTCCAGCGTCTCGTAAGGCCGGAGGGTTTCTAGGCCTCATGGCAAAAATGGGATGTTCTAACTGTTTAAAAGAATTCCCAAGAACCATTGATAACAAAACTGACCTCTCAGGTTTTCTGTGTGATCAGTGTCTCCCTAGGTCAAAAGAAAACCATACCATCTATGCCAGGAAAGCAGAAAGAGCTAAATCTAAGCAGATCGAGTAAGGTTAGAAGGAATTTATGGGGCCAGGTATAGCGTACCTCATGACTTGCCTGTTCGAATGCATGTTATTGATCCCATGCATAATATCTTGGAGGGTACAGCCAAAAGAGTAATGCAAGTGTGGAAAGAAAAGGGTTTACTAAATAGCCAGTCCTTCCTGATTTTACAGTCAAGAGTTGATTCCCTAAAAGTACCAAATGACCTTGATCCTGGAATTCCTGGAAAAACTGAGTCAGCGTTTGAAGGTTTTACGGCAGCCCAGTGGAAGATTTGGGTATTCATCTATTCTTTGTATGTTCTTAAAGGTGTTCTGCATGAAGCAGATTGTATCAAGAAGTCAGCTGGATGATGCACATAGATGTCTCAAGAATTTTCTGTAATGCTTTCGAGCAAAAATATGGAAGAGACTGGTGTACCCTGAACCTTCACCTTCCTTTACATCTAAAATCGTGTGTCATGGGCTATGGCCCGGTTCATTCATTTTGGTGCTTTTCTTTTGAATGGGATTTTAGATGACTACCATACAAACAACCGACATGTAGAAGTCATTATGATGCGCAAATGGCTGCTAGATTGGCAGGTGTCCCAGAAAAATAAATGTGCATCAACACAGCTTGAAGAACATTTTCCATTCTCCAAAAAGAAAGCATCAACATCCAGCTACATACTAAATATGGACCAGTTAAATAGGCTTAAAATTCTGTCAGACAGTGATAACATTCAACATGACTTCACATTTGATGATACATTGAAGACTCTGCTTCCACGTTTATATGGAAGGCATGTCTCTATTGAAGAAAGTGATGTGCTCCTTTTAATGTTTAAGACCTTATACAAAGATGAAACTGTACACAGATTGTCTTTCAATGCCATCATGTTCGACAGATGTACACTAGGAGAGGAATTACTATCAACTGGAGACTACAGAGTCGATGCAAGGTCATGTGTATTTGTAAGGTGGCTTAAAAATGACAAGAAAACTGGAGAACCTGGTATTGATCCAAAAGCTGAAGCGTGACCAGGCTTAATTTTCCAGAATGCTTAAGGCCATTATCTTTTTGAAATTAGATAATAAGACTGTTAAAACTGAGCATACTGTGGCTGAGGTTAAATTGTTCAAACAGCACGGTGGTAGACACTATTATAGCCAAAGTGATTCTTGTTCTGTTTGGGAATTAGGTTTTGAACCATTTTTCTATGCGACATACCTCCCACTGAAAAGAATCATTGGCCGTTGTGCCTATACCAAGACTATGGTTAGGTTTTCAAGAAGTAAGGAGGAAACTGTAAGTATTGTTGTTCCAGTGTCTTCACTGAGATGCATTTAGGGACAAGAATGTTTAGGCTAAACATTACTGACAAATGATAAATTTCAGACTTGGCGGTCTTTAATTTCCCCCCTTTTTTTTAAGGATTTTTGGAATAGAATTTGCTGTTTTTCTGACAAATATGTAACAAGCCATATGTTCAACGTTGCAATAAAGCTTATGACTGGGAAGTTGTCTGGCTACTTCAAGTTATTTTCTTAATGCTATTCAGCATCTCTGACAAATAAGCAAATTCAGAATCAGAATGGGTTTTGTTGCCAAGTGAGTTTTCACACACAATGAATTTGTGTTCTGGTGTGTAAAAACATTAAATAATTGAAACAAAAATAAAACTTAAAACAGATCAAAAAGAACAAACAGAACATAAATGGGAAAAACATGGCATAACCCCCACCAGTCCCATGCTGGGACAGTGTCTTTCAAAGCGTCAGCAAAACTTTTTCACTTTGTAGCATCACAGGTTCATTAATAATCTGTTTATTCTTACAGAAGTTAGAGACATAAAGTGACTGATGGTGATCTTCTACACATGCTAAAGTTTAAAACCATTAGTTGCTCAATGATAGAGGAACTTTGGAAACGTGCATGCTGGATTTCCTCACACACAGACAAAAACACCTCCAGCATCCAGTACTGAGTCCTCTAGTGGCTGATACAAAGTACTAGCATCGAACACATTGCATTTAGGAAAAGAAAACATTTAAACTGAGGTGGGTAGTAAATTAGTTACATTTACTCCGTTACATGTACTTGAGTAATACTATTGTTAAGTGTTTTAAACAAAATGCTTAATGTGAGACTTATGTTATAGTGAGACTATTGTATGAACACTATCCTTGATAGTTAAATTCTTGAAAATGATTAAATGTTGAGTATTTCGGAGCAGGACAGAAGTTGTTTTATAGAAAACGGCTAGAAAAAAGATTGATGTATGTATTCAATACTAACACTTATCACAGATGTGTATCCAGAAAATATCCTAAACTAGGCTCTGTGATAGATGTGTATGCAGAAGATCCCTTATACCAGATCTGTCATAGATGTGTACAGTTGTACAATAACAATCCCATTACTCTTATCACTCTTTTCATTCCAAGGCTGGATTGAACAGCTGTTCCCATATTAGGCCAGACATGGTTCAACACGGGCCTCTTTCCAGGAACATGCTGTCTCAGGTCAGGAACACACTTCAGCCAAATAGATTGTTTCTATAGTACATACTTTCCAATTAATCCTAACTATCAAATAGTACAGTTGAATTCCGTTTATTATTCATATTGGTTAAAACGTTTTCTGTCTAAGCAAACCTAGCAGATTGCATCAAGTCAGTGACTGCAGCATTCACTCCTCCTGGATGAGCATGTAGAGACAGTGGGCAGTTGCTTGCATTAACTTTGCAGCAATCCCTCATACTGAGCATGCATGTAGCAACAGTGGAGATGAAAACTCCCTTTTAACAGGAAGAAATCTTTAGCAGAACCAGGCTCAGTGTGAGGGGTCATCTGCCATGATCGAATGGGGTTTAAGAGAACAGAGCACAAAAATAACAGAGAAGCACTGATCCAGGAGTACTTTCTATGGGAAAGAAAAGTGAAACATTAATGGTTATAGGTCCTTTAGAGGCTTCATCTAGGAGAGAAAGACAGCTAAGCAGATACATTCTCATCCAGTTCTCAAGTCTGCAGTATGAAAGAAAGCACAAACAGTTAGTCACAGTAGAAGCTCAGCCAGTAGCTATGTCTAGGAGAGAGACAGGTTTAAGCACTGAAAGACAGGGCAAAGTGGATCATCTGTAAGAGGTGAGCATTAAGATGTTGGCAGCAGCAGCTTGGCCGAAGTCCCCCTCCAGGAAGGTGCCACAGCTAAACACATATCCAGGTCAGATGTAGCTTCGAGAAAGAGAAAAAAACAGAGAGAGAAGATAGAGTTAAAAGCTGAAATAACAGCAAATAACGCAAAATTGGAGAGTAGGATGAGAATGTAGCAGAGAGTGAAAGTTGTCATTATGTCCTGCAGTCTAAGCCCATTGCAGCATAGCTACGGAGATAGATTGGAAATTAAAGTTTTAAGCCTAGCCTCATGGACTAAAACTGGGAGCTGGTTCCACAGGAGAGGAGCCTGATAATTACAGGACGAAGTGCTCTGTTAGGAATATGTGGAACAATCAGATCTCTGATGTATGATGGAACTAGATCATTAAGGGCTTTATATGTGAGGAGGAGAATTTTAAATTCTATTCTGGATTTAAATATGATCTCTCTTTTTAATTTTCATCCGAACTCTTGCTGCAGCATTTCGAATCAGCTAAAGGCTTTTATCAGCATTTTGTGGACATCCTTATAGTAAAGAATTACAATAGTCCAGCCTTAAGGTAACAAATGCATGGACTAGTTTTTCAGCGTCACTCCTGGACAGGTTATTTTTAATTTTCTGGAGGTGAAAGAAGGAAATTCTAGAAACCTGTTTAATATGGGATTTAAATTACATATCCTGCTTGAAAATAACACCAATGTTTTTTTTTTTTTTTTACCAGAGGTCAGTTTAATGCCAACCACATTGATTGACCAAGCAGTTTCTTTTTCAAAGGTTCCAGTCCATAGACGACAGCCTCTGTCTTGTCTGAATTTAGAAGGAGAAAAGTTTTAAGTCATCCAAGTGTTTATGTCTTCAAGACATGCATGTAGTCTATCTAACTGGTTGGACTCATCAGGATTTATGGATAAGTAAAGCTGAGGATCATCAGCATAGCAATGAAAATGTATCCCATGCTGCCTGATAATTTTATCTTTTGGACGCATATATTCAGTAAATAGAATTGGCCCAAGCACTGAACCATGTGATGCTCTACAATTAACCCTGGAGTTTGAAGATGATTTATCATGTGCATGAACAAACTGGAATCTGTCAGATAAATAATATTTAAACCAGCCTAGTGCTGTTTCCCTGATCCCTACAGCATGTTCCAGCCTTTCCAAGAGAATGTGATCGACTGTATCAAATGCAGCACTGAGATCTAACAGAACAAGTACAGAGACAAGTCCATTATCTGAGGCCATGAGAATATCATTGGTGACTTTTAAATGATTTGATGAGCCCTGAAACCTGACTGAAACTCTTCAAACAGATCATTACTGTGTAAATGCTCGCACGTTTGATTAGCAACTATTTTCTCAAGAATTTTATATATTTTATATATAGGAACGAAAGACTGGATATAGGTCTGTAATTTATTAAGTCATCTTGATCAAGCAAAAGCTTCTTAAATAAAAGTGTAATTATAGCTACCTTAAAAGCCTGTGGTACAGATCCATTTACCAAGCATAGATTAATCAAATCTAGAATGGGGCTGATAATCAAAGGGAACACTTTCTTAAATAATTTGGTTGGGTCTAACATACATGTTGAAGGTTTAGATGAAGCTGATATTTTTGATAACTCAGGAAGCTCCACTGGATCAAAGCAGTCAAAAGAAAGATCAGTTTCTGAAGCTAACTGAGGATGAAGTAATCATGTTCGGGAGTGTGCCAATGATTTCATTTTTGAATGAATCCATTTATTTAAAAAGAATCCCACAAAGTCATAACTGCTGAAAGCTAAAGTAATGTATGGTTCAACAAAGCTATGACTGTGTAAGTTTAGCATCTGTACTAAAAAGAAACCTAGTATTATTCTTATTCTCATCTATTAATGATGAGAAATAAGCTGTTCTGGCTTGGCGAAGTGTCTTTTTTTACAACATTAGACTATTTTTCCAGATTAAGTAGGGATCCTCTAGGTGTGTAGAACCCCATTTTCTCTCCAATTTTCCAACATTGTGCCTTAAAGCATGCAGTTCTGAATTAAACCAGGGAGCCAGTCTCCTATGAATAATTACCTTCTTTTTCAGGGGGGCTACATTGTCTAATGCACCACGCAGTGAGGAAGTAACACTGAGCAAGAGAATCCATTTATAAAGGAGAAGAAACTAAATTTTTGCCCTCATCTGTGTTTTTCTGTGATAATGGGATAATTAAAAATGGAACAGATTCTTTACAGGTTATTATGGCATTGTCTGAAATTAATCTACTATAATGAAATTTTCTTTCAGGTCTGGGGTACTCAGGTAAACTAAACTCAAAGGTTCTTAAACAATGGTCAAAGAGGACATGGTTATGAGGAAGTATTATTACTTCTATACACTCAATGCTATATGTCAGCACAAGGTCCAGAGAATAAAGACAAAGATGGGTAGGTGTTAGAGTTAGAAAGCTGATAAACACAGGCAAGCGTAAAATGAGACACAAGTGAACCAAGTAAGTTTGACTTGCAAGGGTGAGACAGTCCTCTGCCAGAACAGCGACTTCCTTCTCACAAAGGGAAAAATCCTTGCACCAGCCTTTTATTTAAAACTCACATTCCTACAAGCAAAAAGCGGGAATTGGTTCAGCTAATTCTTACAGATATTTCAACCTAAAAGTGTAGTCATTCCTATATACGGTATATCCTTGTCATGTCCAGAGAGTGATCCACTCCAGACCGCATTCCTTAACCTTCCACAAACCCTTTTCAAACCAAAAAACAATTATAACAATCATCTTAGCTAGAGTAGAACTTCAAACATAAACGTACTCGTACTCGTCGTCTTCCGCTTATCCGGAACCGGGTCGCGGGGGCAGCAGACTCAGCAGAGACACCCAGACGTCCCTCTCCCCGACACCTCCTCCAGCTCCTCCGGGGGGAGCCCAAGGGGTTCCCAGGCCAGCCGAGAGACATAGTCCCTCCAGCGTGTCCTGGGCCGTCCCCTGGGCCTCCTCCCGGTGGGACGTGCCTGGAACACCTCCCGAGGAAGGCGTCCAGGAGGCATCCGATATAGATGCCCAAGCCACCTCAACTGGCTCCTCTCGATGTGGAGGAGCAGCGGCTCTACTCCGAGCCCCTCCCGTATGGCCGAGCTTTTACCCTATCTCTAAGGGAGTGCCCGGCCACCCTACGGAGGAAGCTCATTTCAGCCGCTTGTATCTGGGATCTCGTTCATTCGGTCATGACCCAAAGTTCATGGCCATAGGTGAGGGTAGGAAAGTAGACTGACTGGTAAATCGAGATCTTCGCTTTTCAGCTTAGCTCTCTCTTCACCACAACGGACCGGCACAGTGCCCCCATTACTGCGGCAGCCACACCAATCCGTCTGTCGATCTCCCGCTCCATTCTTCCCTCACTCGTGAACAAGACCCCGAGATACTTGAACTCCTCCACTTGAGGCAGGAGCTCTCCTCCAACCTGAAGAGGACAAGCCACCCTTTTTCGGTCGAGTACCATGGCCTCTGACTTGGAGGAGCTGATCTTCATCCCAGCCGCTTCACACTCGGCTGCGAACCGCCCCAGCGCATGCTGTAGGTCTTGGCTAGAGGGGACCAGCAAGACCACGTCATCTGCAAAAAGAAGAGACGAAATCCACTGGTCCCTTAACCAGACCCCCTCCAGCCCTTGGCTGCGTCTAGAAATCCTGTCCATAAAAGTTATGAACAGGACCGGTGACAAAGGGCAGCCCTGCCGGAGTCCAACATGCACCGGGAACAGGTCCGACTTAGTGCCGGCAATGCGGACCAAACTCCTGCTCCGTTCGTACAGGGACTGGATGGCCCCTAATAAAGGGCCCCCGATTCCATACTCCTGGAGCACCCCCCGAATGCTTTCTCCAGGTCAACAAAACACATGTGGACCGGTTGGGCAAACTCCCATGAACCCTCGAGTACCCTGTAAAGGGTATAGAGCTGGTCCAGTGTTCCACGGCCAGGACGAAAACCCATACTGCTCCTCCTGAAGCCGAGGTTTGACTATCGGCCAGACTCTCCTCTCCAATACCCTGGCCTAGGCCTTACCAGGGAGGCTGAGGAGTGTGATCCCCCTGTAGTTGGAACACACCCTCCGGTCACCCTTCTCATGAAGGGGGACCACCACCCCAGTCTGCCAGTCCAGAGGCACTGTCCCCGACCGCCATGCAATGTTGAAGAGGCGTGTCAACCATGACAGCCCTACAACATCCAGAGATTTGAGGTACTCAGGGCGGATCTCATCCACCACCGAAGCCTTGCCACCACGGAGCTTTTTAACTACCTCGGTGACCTGCCAAGCCTGCCAAGTCTGTCCGGCTTTCTCCTCCTCCAGCGGATCCAACTCACCAACAGGTTGTGATCAGTGGACAGCTCAGCCCCTATCTTCAGCCGAGTGTCCAAAACATGCGGCCGAAGATCTGATGATACGACAACAAAGTCGATCATTGACCTCCTGCCCAGGGTCTCCTGGTGCCAAGTGCACAGGTGGACACCCTTATGTTTGAACATGGTGTTCATTATGGACAATCCATGACTAGCACAGAAGTCGAATTACAAAGCACCACTCGGATTCAGATCGGGAAGGCCATTCCTCCCAATCACGCCTCTCCAGGTGTCACTGTCGTTTCCCACATGGGCGTTGAAGTCCCCCAGCAGAATAATGGAGTCCCTGGGAGGGGCACTATCCAGCACCCCCGACAGGGACACCAACGTGATTTAAAAGTGGTTTAAACTAAACAATGATAACTTTTATACATTTTTCCAACAATTCCCTACTGTTTATTATTGATTAGTTGAATATCACATCCATGTGTACACTTCCAAAAAGCTTTTTGCATACACCTCATTAAACATTAAACACAACCAAAAGTTGGTAATCCTGGAACAACATTGTACCAACAATTCCCCCAACCATCCTTAATATCATTGCTCTGATACAGGGAACAACGCACACAGTAAAAAGGCAAACAACAATAACACAGCCATGACAGCGGTCATGATTTTCAAAAACAGTTGCCACCACGGTCCTGAAGTAAGCCACCAAAAAAAACTTCCTCGGCCGGGATGGACATCCTGCTGCATACCCCTTTTAATTTCATTTAATTGGCATATAGCATCGCTCACTCTGTGTCCATCTTCGCTGTTGGTCTCATCACCGGTTTCTACGACACAATGGGAAAAATGGGAACCTGCAAGAAGCTCCACATAGTTGGACACAGGGGTTGTAACATTAAACTGATTAAACTCTGTAACATCACAGTTGTAAAATGTTGCATTACCCATTACCACGCGGAAACTGATACTTACACCAGTAACGCAGTGTCTGATAAAACACTCATCTCTTGGCACTGGTACTGGTCTAGCTGTCAACCTGGGCTGGCTGGAAGAGATAGGAAGTTCAGTGCATACATAACAACCAGAAATGTTCCTGGACTTGGTAACAATTTTTTTTGCATATTGGTACCAGCTGTTAGTCTCATACAAATAATTTATATCTTGTATAAACATTCCATGGAAATATTCATTTATCCACCTCTTTAATTTCAGGAGATTATGAGATTGTGGAAATGTCTAGCATATTATTAACACAATCAGGGCACATGTGATACACAAAACTAAATGTTTCAACAATATCTTTCTTTTAGATTTACCTGTTAGTCTCTCTCTCACCCCTAAGGGCTAGGAAGGATCTTTGGTTTCTTCACTGATGTTGAGACGAAGCCTCCACTAGATGGCGACAACCCCTTTGTAGTCAGACTTTAACACCTTCCTGCCTGTGGGTGGAAAGACACTCTTTACAGTGTGCTTTGTATAAGTAGCCCCCTCTTGGATTTTCAAAGCGGTAGGAGTTGTCAATAACACTTGGGATGGACCCTCCCACTTTGGATCAGACCACGTTTTCTTCTTAATGGTCTTAATCAGCACCCAATCACCTTCTTTCATGTCACCAGGAACCTGTAGGGCTTCAGAAACATCATTTGGCAGATTATTAACATTTTGTATGTCTCTAAACCGTAATATCTTCCTCATGTAGCTTGCTAACGTCCCATCTTGTTGTGGATCTTTTAGGTCTTTTTGTAGATCAGGGATTTAATAAGGTCTGCCATGTCTTATTTCAAAAGGTGTTAATCCACCCTGAGCTGATGGGGTTATCCTCATATTAAGTTTTACTATATCTAAACATTCAACCCAGTTTCTTTTTGTTTCTTCCATTGTCTTCCTATGCTTACTTTTGACTGTCCCATTTGTACCAAGTTCTTGTATGACTTCGTTAACAAAATGTGTTCCATTGTCACTATAAATCCTTCTTGGAATTCCAAATGTACATATCCCCTTTTGCCACTGTTATAGCATCTGGTCCTTTGAAAGGAAAGATTTCCTTGGGGGTTATGTTTCAGACATATCAAACAAGATGCACAAAACATTTTTATAGTAAGTTTTTAGTAAGTATTAAATCCATATGTAGTAAATTGTTTGTTCACTAAGCCAATCATCCCCCCACATTGAGACATGGCTCTGCCCATGGCTCACATTTGCAGCCCAGTGGAACATTGATTTAGGTAATATAGGCGTTCCTTCAGGGCATCTAGGAATCCCTTCACATTTACACTCAGCTAATTTAGCTGGTAACAGCACAGCATTTAATAATTTCAGTAATAACTCTGCATTTTTCCATTGTACTGCCAATTATACCTTTATTTTATTTCTTTTCATACATAATATGTGCTGTCGTAGATGTTAATAAAACCTGTATGGTGTCATGATAGATAGGGTTAAATAAAATTAAATTGGATCTTTCCTACAAACGTTTTTGTTTTCCCCAAAAAAAATTTGCTCTTTTTTAAATCCTCTGGTTTCCAAAAACAATTTTTTTGTGGTATTCATCAGTAAGTTTATAACAGCTTGAATAACTATTTAATCTAGCTTTATTCGATGCATCTATTCTAATCTTCTTTTTTTTTAAATTTAAAATGCGAAAGTCCTCATTATTTTAAAGAATGAGGTCACTAATTTTTTTTAGTTCTTTTATTTTTAATAATGCTTGGTTTAGTTTAAGTTTCATTGGTCCAAAAAACAAAATCCTCATTTTAGAAGGCTTAAAAAATTTATGAACAAAAAAATGAAGAGATTTATTTTTTTATAATCTTATTTTGTCTTACTTTTTTATAAACACCCCGTTCATTTTCGTCAGCTATTGTTTTTTCCCTTTTAATTACACTTTGTTTTTATTTAAAGGGAAAATAAAGTTTGTTTCAATTAACTCAAATTTTTCCATTTCAGTCCAGTCCGTAATTCTTTTTAGGTACATTTCATCTTATGTTTACTTTTGACTCTAATTTTTCATTCTGAACCTGACTGGAAAAAAACCCAAAACTCTGTTAAAATCCTTTTTTTTTTACCATAAAAAAAATGACCAAAATTTTTATGGTACTGTTGAGGATCAGATTGTCTTTTAATCTTTAATTATTGGCATAATCCCGATTCTTACTAACTAAACAGACATTCATTTTACAAAAAAAGAAGACAAAATGGACAGACATTGGGCCCCAAAAAAGTTTGATGACTCTGTTTTTAAAAGAATTTGAAAAATTTAAAACAGGTTATGACCTTTTGTTTATTAGTATTTCAATACAGGAAGAACCATTGTTATCTTTATAGATTTTGGATAAATTCTGGAAACCTTATTGAGATAGAAGTCTGGCAGTGATCATCAGAACATCAGACCTTTATTAGCGCTTTTAAGGTCCCTCAAATACGCTCTATAATGAAATCAGTCATTCACATTCACACACCGACAACTTTTCCCCTATGGCTGTCATGAGTATCCGCTTGATGGTTTTTAGGATTTTGTGTTTTTATAATGTAAAGCACCTTGAATTGCCCTGCCGCTGAAATGTGCTATACAAATAAATTTTACTTACTTACTTCTCTATCAGAGCAATTTCATTTGCAAAAAATCCCATATAATTTTCTTTTTATATTTTTAAAATGCACATTTTTTCCACTAGGTCTGTTTTAAATGCTTCAATTCTTTTTTTTTCCATCAAGGATCAATAAGGTGGTGTTAGTGGGGTTTACCTCGAAGGTGTTGTCTGTTGGGTCCGTTCAGTATGGAGAAGTGTCAGGTTATCATTGTCAGGTCAGTGAGGTTCATAAGTCAGTCAGAACCTTGGTCTTTGGTCTTGTGGTCATTTGGGGCTGTGCACATAATTTTTTATAGATCCAGCCTATGATTAGTCAGCAAAACTTTCCACCGTGTGATATTATTTTTTCCAAACTACCACCTAGGAGAAAAATGTATTGTTTTAAAAAAATTAGCTGCCTTTCTAGAAAACCGCATCCCCAATGTCTTTTCCCCCTGGGTGACTACCTGTTGAAAAACTTTCATTATTATATTAGTCAGTTGTTTTACATATTCACTCAGATCTTTAAACATTCCAGTAAGTGAAGATTATTAGTATCTCATGTAGACTGACATTTACTGTTGGCTTTGGAGAGGTTTCAGCTTATCCATGTATGCTGCTGCAATGTCTATATTTTTTCTCTTCATCATGAGCATTATCTATAGTGTCCCCCCTATCATCTAATCATAGTTGACTGGGGTGCCCATTTGGACAGTTTCTAGCCCAATGACCATGTTGTCCACAGGACCAACATGTGTCATTATCACCTCCTCTTCCTCTGATTCTACCCCTCCCCCTACTTACTGGTCCTGCATAAAATATGTCATCTTCAGCATAGAAGGTATCAGTAGGAGGTTGTTTTTTATTTCCACTGACCACCTTTTCAGCATGCATTGCCCAGTTCTGCCAACTGCTAACCGAGCAGGTGTGTAGATCAATATTATGTTTTGTGACCCAGTTACGAATCTTAGGTAAAGCATTTGCCTGGAGGGCATTTCTTAACTGTTGTTGATAGGGACTGTCATCAGCATTAACGTGTTGCAGTCCACTATTCCTTTCTACCATTCTTATTCTGTACTCAATGATTGGCTCTTCTATTTTCTGTTTAGTCTGGTTAATGATGGTATAATCTGCTCTCTATCTAAACTCTCCTTCTAACATTTTCCCACAACACCGCAAATCATGGATTATCTGCTCAACTGGCACTATGGGTTCAGGGCAGTCACAGCTGCAGCAGCTCCCTGCGCTTTTGGCTGCCTGCCCCTCCCTCTTAGTACACAAGCGTCGTTATCTTCTTCTCTGGCTTCTACTATATAAACCTCCTTGCTTTTTTTTTTTTTTTTTTAAATTTGACTTTCTGTTGTAATCTCTGTACCAAATGGGTACAAGCAGGAACCGAAAAACCTCCTTTAAAATTATAATCTTTCTACTATTTGGCGAGGTTTTTTTTCTGTTTTTGGATCTTTTTTAGTGCATAAACTTTTCATCTTCTTCTAAAGGGGGGGTGCTTCCGGACGCAGTTCCCCATTTTAAAAAGTTTTTTTTTTTTTATCTATTAAAAACTATTGTTGAGAACTGAGTTCTACTTCTATTAATTTATATTAGCGCTTTTTATTGGATTCTTTGTGCTTTATTAAATATACTTTTATCCTATTTACTCTAGTTTATTATTATTATTCAGACTCTGCTCTATTTATATATATTTATCTAACAGGGGTATAGTTTTTATTCCTCAACGGGCCCCCAACATCTCCCAGAAAACAGGCTTCTAGATGAAACACCTAGTTTTGATCCGGTTTTTTCCGCATTGAGTTTTATCTCAGAGATTGCAGGGGGGTTTTAAAACTGAGATTTGATGGCACCTGACATCCAAATCAGAATTCCCCATGATACATCTCAGCTGTCAACAACTTTATGTTAAGACCAGCAAGGTTTCGGGTTGTCTCACTGAGTGAATCATGTGATTCTGCATTCATACATACAGTGAACCCCCAGTTTATTATCAGGCCTCTTCAAAAACTGCAGTTCTGATAAAAGCCGAGCATACCGGCTCACGTACTTATCTAGCGCTAACGCCAAGCTTACCGGCTTGCGTATTTCTCTTTATATACTTAGTTGGTTCTGTCTTACCTGTGCGTGCGTTCACACTGTCTGTCGGAACGCGTTGATCCACCCTCTCCCGGTGCCCCTCGGTCGATTCTGCAGGTACACTGAATTCACTGTGCAGGATTTTCGTTCTCCAGACATTCTGAAGGCTGTGCAGACTGACAACCCCACACGCACCGCAGGGCCCCAGGCGGCAGATTTCTAGCGCTCCGGGTCGAAGGACCAAGAAATGATGGAGTTAGAAAGCTGATAAACAAAGACAAGTGTAAAATAAGACACAAGTGAACCAAGTAAGTTTGACTTGCAAGGGTTAGACAGTCCTCTGCCAGCACAGCGACTTCCTTCTCACAAAGAGAAAATCCTTGCACCAGCCTTTTATTTACAACTCACATTCCTACAAGCAAAAAGCGGGAATTGGTTCAGCCAATTCTTACAGAGATTTCAACCTAAAAGTGTAGTCATTCCCATATATGGTATAAGCTTGTCATGTCCAGAGAGTGATCCACTCAAGACCGCATCCCTTAACCTTCCAAAAAAACGTTTTCACGCTAAAAAACAACCATAAGAATCATCTTAGCGAGAGTAGAACTTCAAACATAAACATGGTTTAAACTAAACAATGATAACTTATATACATTTTTCCAACAGTAGGTTTGCTAATGTTTTGAGCAAAGCCAGTTGAGTCTAAGATAGCATTAAGGCTATATTTAGGCTATCACTTTCAGTGTCAACATAAATGTTAAAATCCCCAAATATGACCTCTGTTTTTTAACACTAAGTCAGATAAGAAGTCTGAGAACTGACCTAAAAATTGAGAATAAGGATCTGGTGGATAATACAAAACAACCAACAGAAGTGGTTTTAGTGCTTTGCACTTTGGATGAGGAAAACTAAGGATTAAATACTCAAAAGAGTTGTAGCTATTAATTAGACTGGGACTAATCGATAAATCAAACTGAAAGATGGTTGCTACTGCTTCTTCTCTCCCAGTATTTCGAGGTATCTGAAAATTTTAATAATTAGGAGTTGCCACACTTATAGTAACATAATCCTCTTGCTGCAGCCAGGTTTCTGAGAGACAGAATAAATCAATCTGATTGTCACAAAGTCTCTCAAGTCATTAAGTAAGTCTTTGAACCGAGAGATCTTATATTCAATAAGCCACATTTATTTGTTTTATTTTTCTTTTCAGTCAGAGTTGTGTTTATTTTTATGAGATTTTCATGGTTTCCTCCTATTAGATTATTTTTTAATCTATTCAATTTTGGCCGTGGGCGAGACACTAACTTAATGGGTGGGCAGCAGTACAGGAGCTGCAGAGAAGAGTGTTAAACTACGACCCTGCTTCCTGATCTGAACCCTGGGTTGTCACAGTTTTGGAGAACTGATAAATTCGGCCAGATTCCTAGAAAGAAGAGCTGCTCCATCCAAAGTGGGATGGATGCAAGCTCTCCGGATCGGACCAGGTTTTCCCCAAAATGTTTACCAATTATCAATGTAGCCCACATCATTTTCTGGACACCACCTAGACAGCCAGCAGTTGAATGACAGCATGTGGCTAAACATGTCGTCACTGGTCAGATCAGGCAGGGGACCAGAGAAAATTACAGAGTCCGACATTGTTTTGGCAAACTTACACACGGAAACAACACTAACTTTGGTGACCTCCGATTGGCGTAACCGGATGTCATTACCGCCAGCCTGAATAACAGTCTTACTGGATTTACGCTTATCCTTCGCCAGCAGTTTCAGGCATCTTCAGGCTTCCAGCTGGAGGCAACATGCTCTGATTGTGAAGTAAAGAAACTGCTGAAATGGACACACAAGGAATTCCTAGATGTGTGAGCAGCATTAAGACATGCTGGTAATATTTTTATTACTCTAGAACTTTATTAATCCTGAGCCCCATAAATCTCACACAGCCTGTAGTTGGAGATAAACAACAGAGCTCATGACTCTATGAATATAAATATATGCAAACAAACAACACTCAAAGGATAAACATGTTTCCCCCAAACACATCACAGTTACTGTTACCTCTGTAATTAGTCTGCAGTATATCTAATTTCCAATTCTAACTGGATGAGCCTGAGTGGTTGGAGGGGGGTGTCTGGTGGTACCACTACCTTCATGCTTTGTAGAAGGAATTAAAAGTATAATTTAAGTGATGGGTAACTGAAATGCCAACAGCTGGGATGAAATTGTCTGTTGACTGTGTCACCTTTCTTAAAACGCTGGAAATATTCCACCAGCAGTATAATCATCCATTATCAGCTAATTAGCTAACTCACTTTCAAACAGGTTTGTTCACAGGGTTTAAGTGAATAAAAGGATTAAATAACAATATAAAAAGTTTGCTTTTAAATGTTGTGTTTTGTTATGTGTCTGATTTATTGTACCAGTATATACGTTTCAGGGGTTCTCCTGTAGTTTTCAAAAAGGTTAGCTCTTAAATCCACTCAGCAAACTAAAACCAACATTGAATAAGCTTATTTAGAGAGTGTCTAAAGAGTGTCTGTCTTACAAACAACCCATCTAGACATACAAAGTCTTATATGTCTATAAGACGTTTCCAGCCAGGGTATCAGTCTGAGCAGCGAGTCCCAGAAGGATCTCTCTCCAGCTACCTCCTTTCAGAGGTGTTCCAAAGCCCCTCTATGAATTCTTGATTTTGTTTGGTTCTTTTTATTAGTCTAGTTGTGTTTCAGTGTTGCAACCTGCAATGTTTGTCCCCTGAACCTACTGTAAATTATCTAACCCTTCTATTGCAACCTGGCCATTTATTGTGTGAATTTTCACTGCAGGGTACAAAACAGTGTTGTTTAAATAAAAGATAGCTGCTAAAACTGTGCAGAAACCTCCAACTGGGAGGTTGTTGCTACTTTAAAAAAGGTTTTCACTTCGATTCTTACTATTTGTCTTTGAACGTTAGCGCTGTAAAACATTGATATTCCATGTGAATGCCTGGGTAAAAATGCGGTTTGCAATTAAAAATTCCAGTCTATTACTGTTATGAAGTAGGTTTTGCCTCTGGAGTTGGCAACAATTACAGACACAGAAAGGTTTAACAGATTTATTGAAAAAGAGTGAGCAAGTGGCTTCCTCCCAGGTTGTTTACTCTAAATCAGCAATCTCACCAGGTCAAAAAAAAGAATCTTCTTTAAACGTTTTCTTTTGTGGTCGCAGTAAACCTTTTGAGCCATCAGAAGACCTTTTCCAACTCTTTTTCCCCACTTTGGACAACCCCCTTTGTTCCCTACAATCTTTCTCTAAAACATTATCCACAAGGACTCATCGTTAATGTAGTCACCCCTTTAACTCTCAATACTTCCAAGGTTTTGCAGGAACCAATCCATTGTTTCCACTTCTCGAAAACGCTTATAACGACATCAGCTTGCCTTTCATTCGACAATCAACACAAGAAATGGCTTTAGCTGGAATTATTGACTCTACATCCTTCAAATTTATCCCTAGTTGCATCCATTCACAAGAAAACCAAGTCTTATCTACATTGCTGTGATCATTTTCAAGCCTTTCAGGAAACAAAAGTTCATAAAATATGTTCAACAATTTCACCCAAAAAGGTAATAAATGAGTGTTGACATAGCCATTTCTTATGGTCCGTTTTATTAACCAATAGAGGATGAACCCTGAATTATAGAAATAGCTTCAGTGGCTGAGTAGATTTTGGCTTTTCCTGAAGCAGTCACCATTTTGAAAAGTCAGTAAAACTGTTTTGTCGAGACTAAAATTATTTAAACAGGTGTATTGAGACAAGGTTTTCTGGCAGTGTCTGGACTCCGTAGCTGTCTGGATTCTGGGATCAGCTCACTGAGGGAGAGAGGAGTATTAATAATAGGTAGATGATTTTGAGTGAGGAGAAAGGAGATGCTAGGCTTACTTGGTGGTGAATGCGTGGAGTCCAGGAAGAAGTGAACAAGCCCCGGAGACAGAGGTGGGCAGGTGGGTATGCTGTGCGGGCAAGCTTTTCCGGTTGTCGAGTGTTGTTAGAGGAACAGGAGCGAATAGGTTTGGTTATTTTATTTTAGCCAAACAACTTTTGGACCTTCAAGTATTGTTCTGTAAATACCAGCCAAATATGGTGTGGTATTATAGAACAAAAGAGGAAAGAGGAGATTTGTGCTATGGCATTCTGGAACAGTAAGCCCTGCACACATATATAGAATAAACACACAGCAACTTTTCCAAAATAGAAAAATTTTTTCACAAAATAATCAGACTTCAGGTTAAAGTATTCAAATGAACAAACTCTTTAACTAGGCTAACATTTTAACTAACTACTAAGAAAAATGAAAAAATTAGGAAAACTAATTAATTACCAAAAAAAAAAACATAACCACTGAAATGATGCAATGATATCACTGTTCATTGTGTATGTTTATGTTTAAAAACTAAGGTTTATTTTGAGGAATTTGAAATTAGGGCAAGTTAGTTTTAAAACGAATTAAGAACAACAATTTGTCTGTGTTTATACAACCAGTTTACAATGCAAATAAAAAAATATTTTAATTAGATATTTTATTGATCCTGCGATGGATTGGCAACCTGTCCAGGGTGTACCCTGCCTCTCGCCCATAGACTGCTGGAGATAGGCACCAGCTTGCCCGCGAACCACTATGGAAGAAGCGATATAGAAGATGAATAAATCAAATAGGAGGTGCTTCTATCTGCTGCTTGCTGGTTTCAACTCAACATGGAGGGAGTCACGGTGCTTTGTTTATGGAAAGCCAAACAACGCCGCCGGCGTCGACGTCCCTGGATTCACCTGAGACGGAACCAGTTTGGAGAGTACCACCACCTACTCCAGGAGCAGCGTCTGGATTACAGTCGCTTTCAGCTGTACTTCTGTCTATCCAGGACCCAGTTTGAGGACCTGCTGCCCCAAATTGGGGGACAAATTAGCATCCAGGACACCAACTACAGGTGCTGCATCCCCGCTGCAGAATGCCTGTCCATCTGCCTTCGGTAAGTAAATAAATCTCAGCTCAATAGAAAAACTGCCAAATTGTACTGTCCACATCTTCTAAATATAATAAACATTTTTGGTCCTAAACATATGGACGAGGACTGGCAAAATATACCAGGCAAGAGCTGATATGACAACAGAATGTAGCGTGGTAGAGTATTGAATGATTATGTAATAACAGCTCACTGATCGGCAACCTAGAAATCAGGCTTGTTGACACATGCATCTGAAAATTAAATACTTATGAATAAAATATTTCCTACATGAACATAGATGTACCCTGAGCATCTGCTGTGACTTTCATACTTGTATCACAACTGTTATTGCTGAAAAGAGGGCTATACACACAATGCGAATTGACAAAAAAGTTCAGATTTTTCAACTCCAGTGAAATTCACTGCGCATCCATCACTTCGCTCTATTTGCCCTCATCATGCTTCTCACATCGCTTGCTTTCCATCCATTGCTTCGCTCTCACTCCGCCCTAACCGCACTGTTCGCATCGCGTCCTTTGCGTCCTTCTTCCCGCTTCGCCCCTGAGCGCACCTTTACATGGGGTTAACATGTAAATCACACGCCCCTGACGCGTCATTCGTGTTCGGTCTGAACGCACCTTGAGTCTAAGTCACCTAATAAACCAGCAACTAATAAGTGTTTTATATGACAAATTTCACTGTGACAAGAAATATTTTTTAATGTGGCAATTGTGGAAATATAAATTGCCTTATTATTAGTAGTGTGGAAATGTAAATGCCTTATTATTAGTAGCTAAGACTAAGATATCTTTGGGACTTTGCTGCTTATAGATTGATTTTTATTAGGAGTTTTAGTTATGTTTTTGATAGTTAGAAAAAACCTTAACAGTATCCTCTACTATTTAACACAATGAGGGTTTATTATTCAAGGTTAAAGCTTGCAGGTGTTTTCTGTCTGTATCGTGAGAAGCCGGCAGTGTATAAGGGAGGCATGCTACTCCTCTCTGTGCTAGTCGAAACTTCTGATAACTATTCCACCCCGAAACTTCCTGAAGATGTGCAAAACAATTCTTTAATTAAATTATGAAATATATCTCTGTTTCTTTGATGCTGTTACTGGGGAGACATCCACTGACAGAATGATTGTGTATGTGTTCTGCATAGCAGTGTGGGGTATAAAATGTAATGTAACGCAGCCCCCAGAGAGACAGCACACAGACGTTTCCAGGTACCCGTGTAAGTGTGATGTGGAAACTACAACTGATCTCTGACTGAGGATTGTCCTTTGGGGTGCCAAATAAAAAGAGTCGATGAGAGGTGAGGAGTAATGTAGGAGTTAACGGACGGCCAGTAAAGTTTTCCTACCTCGACACACTATATGATGCCTTCTTACACCTTTATTTATTTACAATTTAAATAATGTCAATTTTATAGTTTGATATATTCCTGGTAAAAGAAACCATTTCAAAAAGCTAACACTTCATTAAGCACACTGGTACGTTTCCAGGATCAAATAAATTCTAACTCCAAAATGGGATATTTATTAGAATTAGCTCATACAACCCTGATCCAAGTCATGTACAAAAAGCATCAAGTAGATTTACCAACAAGCTCATATACACTCCCCAGCCACTTTATTAGAAACTCCTTGGTGGGATTGGACTGCCTCTTGCCTTGGGAGCTGGCTTAATTCCTGATGAGAATCTCCATTTCCACTACATCCCAAATGTGCTCTGTTGAATTGAGATCTAGTTATTGGAGTACACCAAACTTACTTTCATATTGAAGCAGCCAGTTTGAGATATTCTTAGCTTTGTGATTTGGAGCAATTTCCTGCTGGAAGCAGCAATCAGAATATGGGTATGCTGTGGTCATAACGACATTGTCAGTAACAAGATACAAGACAGGATAGATTCATGCTTTTATGTGAATGATTCTGAACCAACCATCTCAATGCTGTAGCTGAAACCAAGACTCACCAGAACAATGTTTTCCAGTCTGTTATTGTCCATTTCAGATGAGCCTGTGTGAACTTTAGCCTCAGTTTCTTGTTCTTAGGTGACAGGAGTGGCACCTTGTGTGGTCTTCTGCTGCTGCTGTACCTGATCTCATTAAATGGAGAAACAATGTCTGAAATGTCCGGTCGGGAATTTCGGTATAGACTGGATATTTGGCGCCACTGTAGTCCCTGCAGATGGGTCCCTCTCCATCTGGCACCAACAGCCATACCATGTTAAAAGTAACTTCAATTCAATTCAATTCAGTTTATTTATATAGCGCCAATTCACAACACATGTCATCTCAAGGCACTTCACAAAAGTCAGGTACATACATTCCAATTAATCCTAATCATTGAACAGTGCAGTCAGATTCAGTTATTTATTCAAATTGGATAAAAAGTTTTTCTATCTAAGGAAACCCAGCAGATTGCATCCAGTCAGTGACTTGCAGCATTAACTCCTCCCGGATGAGCATGTAGAGACAGTGGACAGTCACTGGCGTTGACTTTGCAGCAATCCCTCATACTGAGCATGCATGTAGTGACAGTGGAGAGGAAAAACTCCCTTTTAACAGGAAGAAACCTCCAGCAGAACCAGGCTCAGTGTGAGCGGCCATCTGCCATGACCGACTGGGGGTTTGAGAGAACAGAGCAGAACAGAGCCCCTTTCTTTCTCATTAAATGGTAAATGGACTGAAAATACATTGTTATACTTGTTATACTAACCTTGGAAGCACTTGACACTATGGCCACATTCACCCAATCACGTTCATAGACGTGCACACTCAATTCATATACTAACGCGCAGCTCAGTAGGCAACTTCCACAACCTTCATATTGCATGAAAACTACTCTTCCCACTGATCCACAGTGACCTCTCATTCTGAAGATTCCTTTGAACTTCAGCAAGTTCTCTTCAACATGTTTGAATGCCTCAATGCCTTGAGTTGCTCTAATGTGTTTGGCTGATTCACTATTAATGTTAACAATCAACTGAACAGTTGTACCAAGTAAAGTGGCAGTAGACTCCATACATTTTGCACTATGGAGCTTTCTAAAAGTTTTTTCATTTTTCACCCGCTTACTTTGTGGGTAGGAGTTGATTCAGATGCCACTTAAATTCCAAGATTAAACGTGCAAATTCTTTTAACCCTAACGAAAGAGACACTTATTGTCTGGAGCAGACAGGGATCATCAGGATTCAGCCATGCATCTCCATTCTGCTGTGGCTTTTTGACATATTCTGTTCTGTATTTGCCACTCAAAGCTCATTTATTATCACTGTACTGACTGTAATCAGGCTTTACAGCAGGAGCAAATGTCTATCTCAGGAGAAATCCACTGTAACCAAGCTTCTGTTTAGACTAAACTGGATTTCATTTTACACTTTCTATTTATTCCGGGAGGTCTTTTTGTTGATAGCGGGTCCAGTTCTGCATTTGCATTTGATTAAATTCCTTTAGTTTTTGGCTAGACATGTCACTTAAAATGTGATGAACAGTAATGCAAAATCATCATTTGCTATTTTTTTACAGCACTCCTTTTCCCATTTTTTCAGTAGAGGCCTATTTGTGTTGGATGGTGAAATTGTTATGATTTGGGGTTGTTTGGTTTTTGGTTTCTGGTTTTTCTTTATGTTTTTCACAGTTAAGGTTTTGAATCATGTTTCTGTTTGTTTTTCTGGGTTTTTCTTATATGTCTCACAGTTTTTTAATCATGCTTTGTTTATTATTTTTCTGGTTATGTTTTAGTCTTGTTCATGTTTTGTCAAGTTTGGTTTTTGGTTCTGGTCATGCTTTAGTTTTTGTTTGTATTCAAGAGTCTCTGTTCTTGCTCCAGCCACGTTCTGTTATGTTAATTATCTTTATCCGGTTCACCTGCACCTTGTCAATCTGTCTTCTTGCTCCACCTGGTTTTCACTCCATATATACACACCTGTTCAGTTAGTCTTTGCGGAATCATTGTATCCCTACTCATTTCTTGTTTTGTGGACCATGCCATGCCTGTCAAGGCAGCCTGCTTCTGTTTTGTTCCTGCCTCTGCTAAGAGTGATTTTTTGTTTGATTAAATTTTCACTTACCATCACGCTGCCTCCTCATCTGCATCCTGGGGTCCAATATCTCACAAAGTCGTAACAGAAATTGTAAGGGTACTTTCAAGAAATATTAACTTTGTTACCTGAAATATATGTTGAATTAGTTGTTTATAATCTTACAAGACCCTAAAGCTGCCCTTCCTTCTTGTTAAGTCTTATTTAAGATTCTTTTGTTTCTCTTCCAGGGCTAGAGAAAGTTGGCCGTGACTCCATCTATGAGCAGGAAGGAAAGGTGCAGTTTGTGATGGATGCTGTTTTCGCCATGGCGCACGCTCTGCACCACATGCACCATGAGCTCTGTGCTGGGCACCCTGGCCTGTGCCCGGAAATGGCCAACATTGATGGCAAGGAGTTGTTAGCCCACATCCATGCTGTCAGCTTCAATGGTAAGATACACTACTGGCTATCCATGAGTGTCTTTGTCATCGCCCTGTTAAGTAATATCACATTGTCCTATCCTTGAGGAATTGCTTTCAGTTATAGACTCCCAGGCTGCTGTAGAAAGAAGTCAAAATTTTTGCATTTGGTGTTTGCCTTCATTCGTTCTTATATTCACAGTTATCAGGTATGTGTTCTAAAAGCATTTGACAAAGAAAGCTAATTGATTCCTGAAAATGTCTGACCCAGTCCAGTCTGCAGAACTTCTGCCCCTTTTCCACTAGTACCAACATAGAGCAGTTTGCTAAGGTTCGACTCGCTTTTTTTGCCTTTGCATTAGTAACAGTTATGTGGAACCGTTAAAATTTTCAGTACCTGCCTACTTGCAGATCCAACCGTTCTAAGTTGCACTGAAAATGTGACGTCAGAAGACTGTCTGTCATTGATTGGGTAGGTGGAGTCTTCACTAGTCACAGCATATTTCAATAACTAATATATTTTTTTACACTGAGCTTATTGTGTATATGAAAACTATTATAGCAGCAAGCTAGCATCAGGTAGATAAATGGTAAATGGACTGGACTTATATAGCGCTTTTCCAGTCATACAGACCGCTCAAAGCGCTTTACACCAGAGCCACATTCACCCAATCGCACTCACTAACACTCACACATTCATACACCGATACGCAGATCGGTAGGCAACTTGAGGTTAAGTGCCTTGCCCAGGGGCACATCGACAAATGGCAGGAGGAAGCTGGAATCAAACCTTCTGATTGGAAGACGACTACTCTTCCTACTGAGCCACAGTCGGGTAGCTTTAGCTCACCCTCACAAGCCCTATAGTATCGTTCGTGTCATTCCATTTGATGCGGCATGACTTCCCTCTCCCTCCTGTACTCATCTACAGGGCTTCATCTTGCTGCGCAGAGCCTTCTCTTGCTCTCTTGTTTACTTAGAGTCTGACAACAGCCATAAACAGAGCAGCAGTCTGGGCTGTTGTTCTGTTTGTGTCACTATTAAACCGTGTTAAACTGTCCCAAACCAAACCAAACAGATTTTGTACTAATAGATAATGAAGAATTATTGTTTTTTTTTTTTTGTCTTCGTCTTTTCTTTTTTATGTTCAGCATACTCTAATGAAGCTATTTGTTTCAATTTGGACATTTTAAAATTTAAAACCTAAATATGATTAAAATGAGAACCACAATAAATTTGTGATTTTTTGTTTTATTCACCTTCACCTCATGAACCGTAGGTTATTTATATAGCCTACAAATATTGTGCTTCTTGCATCACATCCTCAACTTTAACAGACTATTCGAGATGCACAGACCCGGCTTTTGCTGGCCAATAACGATTTTCAGTGATCTTTGACATATGACATATCGATTTTGATGTAAACAAATTATGAAATGTTTTTATATATAAAGACTACAATACAGAAAAGAAAAATGTTTGCTGTAGGCTCCCTTAAGAGAGGGAGCATCAAATCATAGGCTACACATTCTTTCTTGTCCAAATTTCAGACCTTTTCAGAGTTACATGTCAGTATTCAAAAAGTGTTTTATTAAATTCAAATTCCAAAATACAAAATCCCAAGGAAATTAAATGCTGTTGTAACTCAAGCTGTCCAGGTTTGTTCAAAGAGATGTTGTGGATACTGATGGCTGTGGGAAGAAATGATCTCCTGTTTGGGTCTTACAACTGATATCAAGAAGCTTCCGACTGAAGACTCTGACTGAAGACACTCGTTGTATGACAGTCTCACGAAGAGGATGATCAGGGTGGTCCGTAATGTTCTTTATTCCATGAAAAATTCTTCTTTGCACTATCATCTCAGGAAGTTCCAGAACAGTCCCCAGAAAAGAAGCCATCTTCTTTAACAGTTGGTTGAGCTTTCTCTGGTTTTGCTGCTGCTGCCCCAAAACATCGTGGCAGAGGAGATTGCACTCTCAACACTCCCAGCATTCAACAACAGGTGAAGTACCTGCTGACCACCTGGACACATGACCCTTTAGCCTTACAAACTGTGGTCTGTTTGTCAGGTAGTCTTTGATCCAGATGATTGTTCAGGCCTTCACCTGAGTCTTCTGGAGTTTCTGACAAAGAAAATCATACAAAATTGTGTTAAATGCACTGGAGAAATCAAAAAACATCATCCTCACAGTACTGCCTGCTTTGTCCTATAATAGAATTTTTCTTATCAAAGTGGGAGAGAAATTAACTCACAATAAGAGAAAATCTGGACTTTGTCTTTATAAGTTTTATTCAAAGGCATTTCTGCGTTTGAAGACCCTGTCACTGACGAATCAGTGAAACAGAGGCCCCGAACACAGTTTACAGACAGTATTTATAGCAGAATGAGGGTGTTGTCTCAACCTCAAAGAGTTTAACCTTATAGCCCCTAAACCTCCCCAGGACAGAGATAAGACAACTATGAATGATGACCTCATCTGCCCCCCCTTAGGGAGTGTTGACCATCATTCTTCAACAAATGACTAGAGAGGCCATCTACTCTAAATACCAGAACACTGAGGTCAGAGAAGAGAGGTTAATGAAAGTTCACTGCACTTTTGAAAACTTTGTAGCATTAAATAGAAGAATTTCCATAACAGTCCAAATGACAATGGGTTTGTTAAAGCAGGTTTCTGATGGCTTCTTTAACTCCAACTCCATGGAGATAAGCAAACTACAGGGAGTCTTGAAAGGTGTTTGTTTGCTTGCTCAGGTGGGTCAACAGGAACCTCTCCAGGACCTTCATGATATGGGATATTGGGGCAACAGTTCTATAGTTATTTAGGACTGATGGGTAAGTTTTCTTTGGTACTGGAGCAAGACAGGATGTTTTCTACAACACTGGAACATTCTCCTGGGTCAGGCTAAGGTTCAAGAGGTGCTGCAGAATCCAGAGCTGCTCCGCTCTTCAGGCTTTAAGTTGCTTCTGTATACTCAATAATTCCCTGTCTCCCTCTCTGAAGGCACTTGTTTATTGCTAAGCAGGTCCTTCTGGTCACTGGTGATCTAGGATTTGTAATTGAGGGAGCATCTCACCATTCTGGTGGGAATGGTGTTATTCACACAGAAGTTAGAATATAGTTGGTTACACACTCAGTCATGGCATTGATGATCTCTCCATGTGGCTGGCACATTGCGTCCCAGTCTGTAGCCTCAAAGCAACCTTACAGGGTTCTTGGAGATTCCTATGGCCATCTTCTCACTTCTTGTCTCTTTATTACAGATTCCCTCTAAACAAGAGGTTTATGTTAAAAGCAGAGTAAAACAGGATTGATATCTGATTTGCAAAGAGAAGGTATTGCTTTAGAAATCTATGAGTCCTTGACATTTGCACAAAACAAAGAGTTTTGTTTTCTCTGGTAGAGCAGCTGATAAACTAAACATCAAAAGTGTGGCAGAGAGTGAGAGAAAAATTAGCAGATATCGCCACAAACACATTGGGGTTTTGTGTCTGTTTCCTAGCAACAAATGAGCCGATGTAATCACATGCAGTTTCGGCAACAGCTGATGGTGGAACGTAAGCCCTTGCCAAAATAACACTGGTGAACTCTTGGGGTAAATAATATGGACAAAAACTGCTAACAGTTCAATATGTGGGTTACAGAGACAACATTTCACAGTAACATCCCCTGAATTACGCCATCTGTTATTCACAAGAACTGTTAATCCACCTCCTTTGTGTTTGCCGCTCCTCTTTAAATCTCTGTCTGCTTGTATGGCAAGAAAGTCCAACAGAAAGACGTTGGAGTCAGGATATGATCCTACAGACATCTCTCAGTGACACACATAATACTGCATTCCCAATTGTCACGTGAAGTTCTGTTGGTTTAGGGTTTTGCAGCGTTTCCCTTTTTTTTAACTTCCTGTTTTATTTTGTGGAGTAATTTCCTGTCTTATTTCAGAGAACTTCACTTCCTGTGAATCCCTTCTTCAATCATCCTCTGCCACACCCTAATGTTATCCACCCATGTCTCATTGTCCTTCTTTGTTTGTTTGCCTATTTATTCCTCACCCCTGCAGCTTCCTTTTCCAGTTCGTCTTCATCCCTTGTGTCAAGCGTTCCAACCTTTCTTTAAAACCTTGCCTTTGAAACCTTGCCTTCCAGTGATTTTTGACCCAGCTAGTATTTTGGATTTGCCTCTGCCTCTGTTTGGAAACTTCACCTTGGATTGGATTGGATTTCTGTGTATTGACCTTGAACTGTATTGAAGGACTACTGCTTTTATGCCACTATGTTGAGTCTTGCATTTGAGTCCTCCTCCCTGTGCCGCATGACATCCAATACTCTGGCTGGGTCCTTGAAAGGACTTTGAGTTCATCCAACCTGTTTCCCAATGATCTCACATCGCCCATCATAATCGATGAAAGAGATGGTTTGAACTTCCTCCTTCTCTCTCCCCTCCTTGCTCCTGCTCTACATCCACGGTGCCTTCTTTTAGACCCATCTGAGATTTGGGATTGTAGATGAGGTATTCGAGCTTTTGAGATGTTAATCAACTGCTCACGGTTGTAAAAAAAACAAAACAAAAATCACCTTGTTTCTATGGTTACGCATCATAATAAATGTCCAACATTAAAAATGTATGTGCAAAAATCCTTTCGGCTGTCCAGTATCCAAAACAAGAGGGAATAATTGTCCAAATAAAGCAACTTTCATCCACAAAAAAAGTAAGTGGAGTTTTTAAAAATTAGACAAAACAACAGAGCTTCTCCAACATGCTGCCACCCTGAGCAGCACAGTTCTCACTGAAAAATCTGAATGAAACTGGAGTCAGGGACATGACCCTGCAGCCACGTCTCAAATACTAAATACTGCATTCGCAATACTCTAACTGGGTCCTTTTCATCTATCTTACTTGTCAGTCTCTTATCTTACTTGTGGGACAGGAATATACTTCCTGAGGAAGCGTAGGTCATTCAGTGTTTGCAGGAAGATGCTGCATATCTTCTATAGGTCTGTTGTGGAGAGTGTGATCTCTTCTGCCATCATCTGCTGGGGTAGCAGCATCAGAGCCAGACTCCAAAAAGCTCAACGAGCTAATAAAGAAGACTGGCTATGTTCTGGGGACTCCTCTAGAACCTCTGGAGATGTGCAAAGAGGAATTCTTTATAAAATGAAGAACATTATGGAGAAACATGGAGAACATGAGACTGTCGTACATCAACAGAGTGCCTTCAGTCAGAGGCTTCTTAAAAGTATTTTATTAGGCACTAGTGGCCTTTACTTTTAGTAGGTTGACAGGAAACAGGGGGGAGAGAGCAGACAAGGGAATGCAGCAAATGTTGATCCCAAGACATCCTGTGTCGCGGACTAAAGCCCTCCGTACATGGGTCAAGCGCTTAACCCCCTGTGCCACCAGCACTGTGCCCAGTCAAAGGTTTCTTCACATCTACTGTAAAAAAGACCACTACAGGAGATCCTGCCTGCCCACAGACATCAGCATCTCCAACAGCATAAAAACGGCATAATATAAGCTACAGCAACATTTAATTTCCCTTTGGTATTAATAATGTATTTTTGAATTGAAATGAATTGAATTGAATTAAATTGTATGGGGGTATCACCTGTTACCTTTTGTAAACAACTCTGTCATTGTCATGATTATGTATCATAACAAGTGGCCAAAAGTAAACAAACAGCGAAAGTCCTTAAAACTGCATAGCATCCAAACAAGAATGAATATAAAATCTTGTAAATTGTTTCCCATAGGAAAATGAGGGAGAAAAATCTTAAATAGAAGAAATCGATTTTAATGTAACAGAGCTACTGCCACAAGCTACCACTTTGTTTGGCGTTGTTCTAAAGTTAACTGCGGTAATGTAAATTGGGGCTGCATGGTAGTACAGCTGTTAGTACTGTTGCCTTTAAGCAAAAAAGCCCTGGGTTCAAATCCCAGCCTAAGGTCTTTCAGGATAGAGTTTGCATGTTCACCCCACGTGACTGTAATGTGTGGGTTCTTTTCTGGTACTCTGGCTTCCTTCCACAGTAATATGCATGTTAGTCAGTGTCTCTAACTTGCCCCTTGGTGAGGGCGTGCATGGTTGTTTGTGCTGTGTGTCTCTGCGTTGTCCTGTGATCGACTGGCAACGTGTCCAGGGTGTTGAAAAATGGTGACAAACAACCCTATAAGGATAAGTTGGTATAGACATGGATGGATGGATAGAAATTATTTCAGAAAATATTAATGGTTTTCTTCATTGTGTTTTGCTTGTTCCATACTTTTCCAGGCCTGGAAAATACTTTTCCTGACTGTGCAAGAGTCCTGTTAATACTCTCAAAAAACTACATTAAAGTACATGGTCCTCAATGATGCATTCATAAAAGGTCCCCTGTGGAAGGTCTTGTGGAAGATTTGATGCGTTTAATAAATTTTGCAGGAGCCAACCTGCTGATCACCAGCTGAGCTGATCAAGAGAAAATTGTCTTGTTCGGTCCCTGGCTGCCTGATTGTTGTGCCTCCACTGCTGACTGTGTTCAGCATGTAATTTTTAAAGTCTGGCTTCTATTTTTCTCTGTGTCTGGACTGGTGTAGACACACTGGACCGATAAGACTCATACTCACTGCATCACCTGGAGGTGTTTATGGAGAGCACCTTCAGTGTCAGACTGATAATACCTAAGTGCAGGAATGAACGCAGCAAGAAGTCCTTCCTGCCATCAGCCATTAGACTTTATAATGATCTAGATTAGTTAACTATTGTTTTTGGTATTTAATAAGTGCTGCTGCTGTAACTATTCTATTCTATTTTTTTCAACTAACTCCAGGTCCATATGAGTTCACCATCCATCTCATATTCATCTAGCAATTTTCAGAAATGTATGCTTGAATTGTTTCAAGACATTGCTTACTGAAATTAAGATGAGATTAATCAATATTAGTAAACATATTATAAATAAATAGGGATAGGGATTTTGTGTTCTGAGATGTAGATTTTCCTCCATGTCTGGCAAACAGTATAATGATCCATCCTTATATTATTTAACTTTCATTAATTTCTCACCTTTTTCACCTGTTTTTCTAGGTAAGTGCATTCCCGTCTATTTAATAAGTCATAAAAATCAGGTTTACATTGTTTTACATGTGCTGTGATATGCTGCTTCTGGAGTTTCCTGTGGTGATTTCTTTAAAGCCGTATAAACAGATCAGAACATGTCCTTGTTCTGTAAGAAGCCAGACCATCCTTTAATGCAGTCACAGAGAAGTAGACATTACTGGCTATGCAAGGCTAATAGGCAATAACTATAAAGGCAGCTCAAGGCTTTGTGATGGCTGTTTGGCCAAGATCCAGAGAGATAAAGTTCTACGTCAATTGACTCAACTTTAGACAGCACCTAAGATGCTTCAGGATGACAACATTTTTGTTGCCTTTTTTACATTACTTATATAAATTGCTACTTAGACTTCTCTTCTGACTTGTTTGTATTTTTTCAGTTCTGCCCACACACTCTGCTTGAATCATTACTTTCGGGCTCGTGAAAGCTTTCACAGAGCTTATTGTTCTCCCAGTTCTCTGGCTTCTGAATATCAATGTTTATAACCAAGGTTGTCTTCTTTTACTTACAAAGTCAAAAGATTTTTTCTCCCTGAAAGCAGAAAATTAAAACATGTTTCACATAGTTTCTTTACTCTCTTCACACCCATCAGACCTGAGCATGATTTCAACTCTTTGCGTTTTTCAAGGTGGAAGTTCTGACATAATTCAAGCCAAGGCTAAACTGATCTCATGTGTTGTGAATATATCTTAGCTTAATGTCTGATGTAGACTAACAGTAAAAAAATTAAGATTACATTTAAATAGTATTATATATGTAGGTGTTTCCATTCAAAAGAATCAAAAAAATGTCATATAAAGGTGTGTTCATGTCGGACCAACGTGCAGAGCTATGCTAGGAAGCATGGTGAGTTGAGAGTCTTCTTTAATCATAACAACATTGAACAGAAAGAGACTTACATGGACTGGGTAACGGACATGGACTGGGTAGTAGTCAGGGTAGTATACAGGAGGAACCAGTGGAGAGCTATGACAACTAGAAAGTATAAATACTGAGGAAGGGTGAAGAATGGACCAATGAACACAGAAATTTAATCAGAGGGAAATCAGAAGCAGCTGGTGGAAGAGAAACTGAAGACAACTGGGAGAGTGACTAATTAACACAGATGTAGAGAGGGGTAACAGAAAACATCTAAGTTAACAGAAACAAGTAAACAATGAGACTACTAAAATAGCATAAACAGTGGGAAAACAGATTTAAAAGAAAATACAAACAAAAACATCTAACATAGGAGTCCAGAAAAACACCAGAATTAATCTAATATACATGAATGAACTGAAATAAAGCAAGTGAGGAATCGTGGCAGTGCAGAGGAAGTAAACAGTACTCAAACTCAAAACCCCAAACACAGGTAAAAGGCAAGAGTTCATTAATCATAATACTGTCTGGTGTATCTGGGAACCCTGCGATGGAACCTAAAACATGATGCCTAACTTGTAGGTACCTAAAAACATGAGAGGCAGGAAGATTATATTTAGAAGACAGCTGTCCTAAAGATGCAAAATTATTTTCAATAAAAAGATTCTTAAAATACATCAGGCCCTTTTTAAACCACATGTTGAAAGCAGTGTCTTGTATCATTGGAGGAAAAAAGTTATTTGATGCTATTATGCAAGACAGCCTCATATTCAGAAGGCGAAATGTTTCCTGAGTAGATTCTGATGGAGCTATTACCTACAGGGTTAGTGATTCTCCAGTGTAGAGATAATGGTACTGATGCTCATTAGTGCTGGTAGAAAAAGAGGGTCACAAGAGTGTTTCACCATTTCAACCCAGACATGGGCATTTGTATCAATGTAGTTATCTGACCAAAATGACAGAGAGCACAAATTTGTTGCCCAATAATAATGTCTATGATTTGGGAGGGCCACACCACCATCTTGTTTTGATTTCTGTAAATAATCTTTCCGCAGATGTGGCTTTTTGCCATTCCAGATGTATGTTAATATAACAGAATCAAGCTTCTTAAAGTAAACATTAGAAAGAAACATCGGGAGACACTGGAATAAGTAGAGATATCGAGGGAGCACAGATATGTCAGACATTCACTGTCACTAGTAAGAAAAGCGGAAGGGGAGACCATTTAGCCAAATCCTGTTGGATTTTAAGTAATAATTTATCAAAGTTGTATTTTTAAGATCAGAGAAAACCTTAGTTACAGTAATACCTAAGTATACAAAACTATGGATAGCAATCTTAAAGGCACGCTCATATTTGCAAAAGCTGTATTATCCAAGTTTAAAGGCAAAGCTCAGTTTTGTGGAGGTTTAATTTATATCCTAAAAGTTTCCCAAACTGAGTGAGAAAGGATAGTTGTCTCCGCCTCGGAGACAAAAAGCAGAAGATCATTAGCGTAGAAGGATAGTTTAAGTTCCATACAGCCACTAGTAAACCATGAATAAAACTATTTCCAAGGGTTTGATAGCTAGCACAAAAAGGAGCAGACTGAGGGGACATTCCTGTTGGGTTCCATGGTTTAATTTGAATGGTTTGGGGTCGAAGTTGTTCGTCAGGTCCATAGCTGAAGTATTGACTAAAAACTTTCGCCTCTGCTTGCACAGGCACTTTTCTTCCCTGCTCCCTGCTTGCTTGCAGTCTTTTACTCTTAACTTTTTATCTCTTAGTCAAAATTATGGAAACGTTGGACTAAAACAACTTCATACCAGCGACTCTCAAGGATTATTATTATTTTAATTGTTTCTAAAGGATTTAGAATCAAACCAAAAAGAAGGACAAGTCGACACCAGCTAATCAGCACAAGATGCTTTCCTTCACCATAGAGGACTTCGACAAACATTTACAGAAATTGGCTGTTTTGGAGATGAAAATCCATTGACTAGAAGTGTTGAGGTTAATATGGGGTATAGCAATAATTTAACTCAGCCTGTGATCCCAAACAGTGACGGTCAGCTCAACGACGAGAATAAACCCAACGGCATGTTTTAAAAAAATTAAGGAAGACGACTTACTGGAAGATCTCGCAATTAAATAAATCAGAATGGCCAGAATTACAGAGAAATTTAACCCATTTCCCCTGGGAAAAGGAGACTTCGACATTAAGCTGTTGTCACAACAATTGTTAGGAGTGAACCAGCCAGAAATAAATGAAATCAGCTCCAAAACCAATTTGCCCCACTATAGAATGAAAACCAGGAAAATGATCCATCTTCTGAGAACAATAAAAGGTATGAGAACAATCTTCATTCTAAACAGCCTTCTCCTAAGCTGCCAGAGAAAGAGCGCCCCACCAGGCCAAGGACCCTAATAGTGGGCAACATAGCTGTGAATGGGATTTCTGCAACAAGAAAAACACAGAAGTTATGATTGGTACCAGTAATGTGGTGTCCAATATCTCAGAGAATATTCTGGCAATCACAGAAGAGCACCCGACCCCAGAAAACCTTATCTTACACTTTGGAGCCATGGACTACATAGCTAAGAAAAAATCTGAAGTATTGAAGGAGGATTTATTTCGTCTGCTGAATAAAGTTGAAGGTCTCATTATCAAGGTGTTTCTCAGCAGACCCTTTGCACCAATTTTCTGTAGAGATGAGATTTCTTCGAGACTTCTGATGATTAATAAATGGTCGAAAGCAGTTGCTACTACATCTGTGAACTTCACTGACAACTTTAATATTTTTTGGGAAAAAAAGACACCTTTTCAAGCAAGATGGTTTCTGCTTGAACAAGCTGGGAGCCAGACGTTCCACGTCTAATCTCTTCTATTCAATAAATAATCCGCCAGCAGCATCTGCCTTCAGCAGAGAACATGGAGTTTCAACAAAAATGATAAGGCTGCCAACAACAGCAACAGCAGAGATAGAGGTAACCTGGCAGTTGGCTGAGAGAGTTTATCACAAAAGGTCTCCCTGCTGAATTCCACAGGAGAAGTGGATGCCCCCTTAAACCCCACTCCCCACAAACCCCGACCCAGACCAACCCCCCCGTTAAACACCACTTCACCCCAGACCCCGACCCAGACCGCACAGAACCCTACCCTTTCTCCACTGAGCCCAGTATTTGCTTTTCTGGATTTCACTGGCGACATGAAAGAAGTTTTTAAAATCGGGACCCGAATGACTCTGACATCTTCTCCATTCAACACCCTCCGTGGCCGAGGCCCTGCTACTGAACAGACATCTTCCAAAAGCCGCAGAGCCCCACCACCTCCTAATCTATCTCCTTCAAATCCAGACCCTCAAATCACTTATCTGTGATACAGTCTGAGCCCCAGTGGTAACTCTATCATAAATTATCATTCCCAGGAAAAACATGAGCCCCTGATGGGAGATAGTTGTAAAATCAATTCAGTTCAATTCAAAAATACATTATTAATCCCGAAGGGAAATTGAATGTTCTTGTAGCTCATATTATGCAGGTTTTCTTCAAAGAGCTGTTGTAGATGCTGATGGCTGCGGGCAGGAAGGATCTCCTGTAGCGCTCTGTCTTACAGCAGATCTGAGGAAGCCTCTGACTAAAGACACTCTGTTGTTGTACAACAGTCTCATGAAGAGGATGCTCAGAGTTCTCCATAATGTTCTTCATTTTATGAAGAATCCTTCTTTGCACAATGATCTCAAGAGGTTCCAGAGGAGACCCCAGAACAGAGCCAGCCTTCTTTATTACCTTGTTGAGCTTTTTTTAAGTCCCTGCCTCAGATGCTGCCTCCCCAGCAGATGATGGCAGAAGAGATCACACTCTTCACAACAGACTTATAGAAGATACTGAAGGACCTAAGCTTCCTCAAGAAGTACAGCCTGCTCTGTCCCTTCTTGCTGACCGCTTCACAGTTGCATCTCCACTCCAGTCTGTTGTCCTGGCGAACACCAAGGTATCTCTGTGTTTATAAGTGACAAAAGAACAAAGCTAAAATGATAAGAGACAGTAAAAAACAATGAAACTTAAAAGCCATAAACTGCCAGGTACAACCAGACACAGAGTTAATAGCAGCAACTAAGTCATATAAACTGGCTTCATTGAACATTAGATCTCTGTCAGGAAAATCATTTTTAATCAATGACTTCATTACTCACCATAATCTTGATGTTATGTTTGTAACAGAAACATGGTTACATGAATTAATGAAGCACCCATTCTGATAGTTGACGCCTCCGAACTAAAATTTTCTTTGTGAGAGCAGACAGCAAAGAAAAGGTGGAGGAGTGGCCACTTTAGTTAAAGATTCACTAAAGAGTAAAAAGATATTTCTGGGCAAATTGACACTTTTGAATAAATGGCTCTCGAGGTAAAGAGCCCGGTCCGAACTATGTTCTTGAATATTTACAGGCCTCCTAAGTCCAAAACAAACTTTTTCAGCGATTTTAATGAGCTTTTATCTATGATATTTGTTTATTGTGGCTGTTTATCGTTGTGGCAGACTTCAACATTCAAACTGACAATCCTGAAGACAGAAGTGCTATAAAGCTATGTGACACTCTTAGAAATGTTGGTTTGACTCAACATCTTAAACAACAAACACACAAACAGGAACATATTTTGGACTTGATCATCACTAAGGGTCTAAACATTTCCAAGGTGTCTGTATCTGATGTTGCCCTATTTGACCACTTTTCTGTCATTTTTGAAAGCATCATCTGCAATGACTCAGCCAAAGAGAAATGATAAGAAAACGCATCTTTAAGGATGGTGCTGCTGAAACCTTTAACCAGATTTACTCTTCTACTTCCACTTTGCACTATAACACTGTAGGTGAGCTGGTACACAACTTTCATTCAAAATTCTCGGACATCATTGACTTAATTGCTCCAATTAAAGTGAAGGTCGTTTCTGGGAAGAAAATGTCTCCGTTGAGAAGTGCTCCGCCAGTCAGTGTCAAAAAGCTGAACTCCAGGTTCACTATAACATCTATAAAGAGAGACTCCACAGATATAACTGAAAAATGCGAGAGAATCTTTCTTCTCTGAGATCATCAGCATAAACATTTTTAATGCCTGTGCCTTATTTAACATGGTCGACAGGGTAACAAACCCTCCTTTAACTGTAGCATCTGAAATCCACTCTAACAGGGTCTGCAACAAATTTGCTAATTTCTTCACTAAAATAACCCAGAAGATCAGAGGGGCAGTCAGCACATCCATATCAAGTCCAGTACTAAAGTTGTCTCCAACTAGAACTGATTTTGACAAAATTTCCCAATTTCCCAAATAAACTACGAAAAGTTAGAAGAAATTGTACACCAACTAAGCTCTTCTTCCTGCTGTCTCGATGTTTTACCCACAGTTTTCCTTAAGAAAGCTTTGCCTATCATAATGTCTCAAATAATAAACACATCCCTTTTGTCAGGTGTTTTCCCCCAGGCCCTAAAAACAGCAATTGTCAATGCTATTGAAAAAGAGTAACTTGGACAAGCTGCTACTGCAGAACTACAGGCCTATCTCAAACCTCCCCTTCATCAGTAAGATTTTTGAAAAAGCTGTGTTTCAGTAGTGAAACAACTTCCTAACAATGACCTGCCACTTTAATGTCTTCCAGTCAGGCTTCCGTTCTCACCAGAGACTGCCCTTGTCAAGGTGTTCAATGACATCCGTATAAATGCAGACTGTGGGAGAACCACAGTGCTGGTATTATTGGACCTTAGTGCAGCATTCGACACTGTTGATCACTCCATTTTATTAGAGCGCCTGGAAAACTGGGTCAGCCTTTCTGGAACAGCACTTGATTGGTTTAAATCCTACTTGAAGGACAGGGACTTTTTTGTGTCAGTAGGTAACTTTACATCAGAGACCAAAAAAATCACATGTGGCGTTCCCCAAGGATCCATCTTAGGGCCCCTCCTATTCAATATCTACATGCTCCCCCCTAACACAGATTTTAATAAACAACATAAGGTATCATAACTATGCAGACAACACACAGCTATACATTGAGATGTCACCAGGTGACTATAACCCCATTCAAGCACTGGGTAAATGCTTAGAAGAAATCAATAAATGGTTGTACCAAAATTTTCTTCAGCTGAATCAAAACAAAACTGAAATAATCTTTGGACCAAAGGAAGAGCATCTAAACGTTAGCACACAGCCTCAGGTAATACAGCTAGAAACCACCAATCAGGCTGGAAATCTGGGTGTAGTGATGGACTCAGACCTGAACCAGGCACATAAGGCAGTAAATAAAGTCTATCACCTAAAGAACATCTCCAGGATTAAAGGACTAATGTCTCGGCAGGACCTTGAAAAATGAATTCTTGCGTTCATCTTTAGTAGAATTGATTACTGCAACGGTGTCTTCACTGGTTTGCCTAAAACATCGATCAGACGGCTGCAGTTGATCTAGAACGTTGCTGCCCGCGTCCTCACTAGAACTAAGAAATTGGAGCACATCACCCCAGTTCTAAAGTCCCTACACTGGCTCCCTGTAGCTCAGAGAATAGACTTAAAAATACTTCTGTTAGTCTATAAATCACTGAATGGCTTAGCACCAAAATACATTACAGACTTGTCAGTGTATCAACCACCCAGACCTCTCAGGTCACATGGCTCAAATCTACTCTGCATACCCAGAACAAGAACCAAACATGGAGAAGCAGCTTTTAGTTCTTATGCTCCACTAATCTGGAATAAACTCCCAGAAAACTGTAAAAGTCCTAAAACCCTAACTTGCTTTAAATCAAGGTTAAAAACTTCCATCGATCCCTCCTACCACTCAGATGAATTCTCACTGCTGCTAATATCCTCCTCTGAAAACCCCTCCTTACTCACCTCAGTCTTCAAGACTGCTGCAACAGGCTCCTCTGGAGTTTCTAGATTCTAGAGTATTCTCCTCATGACTGTCTCCTGGAGAAATGTCTGCAAACTGCAGGCTGCAAACTATTCTCACAGAAGATGTACCTACATAAATGTGCTGGCTACACATCCAAATTGGAGAGAGGGGACTCTCTCTTGATAAAAAAAAAAAAAAAAAAAAAAAAACACAAATAAAGCCAAATTGGACTTTGATTGTCAGATGAACCTGCATAAACATGCTTGTCGCACACCCAATAGCAGAGGATTCTGACTTAAAAAAGTAAACATGAACAAAGGCATCTTGGCTTTTGATTCTTTCGAATACACACACGTATGCACACATAAACAAAAAAACATTTTCTAAACCACATTAACATCACATTAACATTATCATTCTAAACATACCAAGACTATTTTTGTCCTGTTTTTTTTTCATGCATTTTAAAGGGAAGAACTATGTCCCCCATTGAAAGAAACGATATTGCCTGTGGTAATTTAAAGGGGATTATCACACCTTAAACCATTTTTCCCTGTAGTTTGAAGGTAGAGGCTTAGGTTATTTTGTTGCTCATGGGAAAGGTATTATAAAATACCAGGATTACAGTGCATCAAATATATGTGGTTATAATGGAAGTCAATGGGACCAAATCGGGACCAACGGTAGAGTGTACGCAAAATGCATAGCTTTTTTCATTTTTTTATTTTTCCACAATAAGTATTCTATCGATTGTGAAGTCAGTACATCATATTCCGCCTTCAGTTTCAAATGTTCCTTATATAGATCCTGAGATGGAGCCTGTGCATTCTTTTTATCTATGTCACCAATCTGACTTGCTAAATCCAACAGTTTGGCATGACTGTCCTTTTTTTTTGTCACAAAAGATACTAGCTAACCTCTTAAGTATGCCTTGAGAGCTTTCCAAACAGTTGAAATTGAAACTTCTAGGGTCACATTGATCTCCAAGAATAAGGAAAATTTATCCGACAAAAATTTAACAAAATTTTCATCAGATAGTAATAGAGAATTAAACCTTCAGTGTCTTCAGGATATCATCACTTCAGGTACATTAAGTTTAAGCGAAAGTGGAGAATGATCAGATATTACCATAGGTTGATATTCACATGACTATTTATCTGGAATCAGTTTATCGTCAATAAAAAACATTAATCCTACTATAACTATGGTGGACATGAGAAAAAAAAAAGAATACTGTCAGTCATATGGGTGTAGAAAACGGCAAGTAAAACGCTGTACTGTGCCAGAAAGGACTGTAACAAAGATGCCGATTTAGATGTAACATAACCTGACCTCACCAATGATCAGTCCAAACCAGTGTCCAAACACAAGTTATAATCCCTTCCCATAAGGAGCATGTGTGAATTTAAACAAGGGAGCAATTTAACAAAGTGAGTGAAGAATTGGGGGTCATCAGAATTTGAAGCATATACATTTGCTAATATGACATTATGATTGTAAAGTCTACCAGTTACTATAACATCTAATATTTAGGTTAGATCTAATATCGAGGCTGATGGTGTAAAAGATATATCTCTGTTAACCAGTATGCCAACCCCTCTAGCCTTACCCTAAAAGGCTGTATAAAAAAGCTGCCCCACCAACCCAGCCACCCACATTTGAAACATAAATTATCTTGAATTTTTATGATTAGTCTCCTGAAGAAATTCAATACCTCTTTTTATGATGCGTGTGAGCTTTCTTCCTTTTCACAGGATGGTGCAGACCTTTGACATTCCAAGTAACAACACCAAAACCTTTGGTCATATTACTGGTCATCAATAAAATCACGAAACTATACAGTTCAATATAAACCTTACAAGAAAATATCAAAGAAACAACATACTCTGGCTGATCCAACAAAAAGAAAAGGGTAAACATTAATGACAGTAGGACCCAACAACCCTCCCCCGAACATCAAGGTGATACCAGCTGCTGGAACAAACACCACACCTTCCCTATCTTATTGCAACACCTCAAGAATAACTATCTAAATGACATCTCCATCCGTCCCTTAAGAAATATGCCAAAGTCCCTGCCGCTTAACATAACAGGCTTATGATAAAGACACTAACGCCTCCCCCATTCTCCCCTACTGTAACGCCCCTTATTTTTGACACCTGCCTACTTTTCTTCTCAGAACATCAGACCTCTTAGCTCTCCGCCATCACCCACCCCATCTGAAGACTCCATCCCACAGCTCCCTTCTTCTACACCATCACCCTGTCCCTTTCAACACTTCAGGTAGACTGCAGTTGCAGATCCCTTACATAGATTCGTTACACATAGAGTGAAATATTTCAATCCGTAATTTTGATAGTTATGGCTTACAATTGAGTTACTGAAATAAAACAACTTTTCAATAACATTCTAAATTCATTGAATGGGTCGGTATTTTCCCAAAGTGCCAAATAATTAACTGTGACTGCTGAAGAAGGCCAAAATATTGGTGGTTTAAATTTTTCACATATATTTTATAACAAACTTTAAATATAATGTTTTTGTCTTTTCGTTGTCCAATGAGCTAACCCCTGCCTCCTACTTCCTTTTCCTATGAGGATTGCTCAGTCCAGCTCTCCATCTAATGGGTCTGGACTTCCCTACACCTGAAAGGTCTTACTAAGCAGGTTTACGGAAAGATCTGTTTAAGCTGGTGTTTAGAGATTACACGCCTAACCTCTAACAGCCTACATCCAGAAGTCACATCCTTTTTTGACTGATGAATTTCCCAAACTAAGTAGCGCCTGTAGTCTGCCAGTCACAACAGTCGAATCTGTTAAAGGCTGCTCACTTCCCTAATTTGACAACTTGCACTTGGTAACTGGGATAGGTTAGTTTTAGAGTGCCACGGATGTTGTTTTAACATGTTTGGGCTTAAGGCAAACTATAAGGTTAGGGTTAACCCCATATAAACGTCTTCAAACCACACCCCAGACTTCTTTCCATCAATGAAAATCCAAAAATAAGATGACTCAAATAATTGACTGTCCACATTTCATTTAGAATTTTATATGCTTCCTTTAATTAGTAGTAGTTGCAGGAGCCAGTAACAGCATAAAATTCAGCAACATATAATAATCAGATAATAGAAATGAATCAATCAACTTTACCTATCTTTCCCTGATGCTGAAACGGGTGAGCTTGAAGAGGAGGTTTTGAAAACAGACTCATCCATGCACCCAATGGAGATGAATTCTACAGGAGGCAGCGAGTGGATTTCTTGGGCAGAAGGCAATCAATGAATTCTTCAGGAGGGAGCGAGTGGATTTATTGGGCAGAAGGCAATCAATGTCATCAGTTTTATTCCTCTGAGCAGACAAGCACTGATGCCCTAGTTTTCAGTCCCTCACTGACATCTTAGCTCAAGTATACTCAGAAACACTGATGTCATTTCTCTCAATAGTCAATAACTTCCAGAGGCTAAAGAGATGAAGGAAACCTGTAAGGCATAAAAGCAGGGGTATGGCCACGGTGGTGGCACGAGCTTCCCTTGAATCTGATTGGCCACCCCACCTGGTCACCCCAACCAGAGCTGTCAATCATTTTAGTGTTTGCAGTGTTGCAAAATTAGCACTTTTGTCACTAGATTTAGTGCCTTTTCGAAGCCCCTAATTTAATTTTAGCCTATCTCTAAGTCAAGCATGTTTTTGGAAAACTAACAGCAACTTTCTGTGGAAGAAAGACGCCACATGAATGAGCTCTGGGATCTGTTACCACGCACAGCAAATGGCTACAGCAGGCTGCTGAGCATCGCAACTTTGGGGGATGTGGGTGTTTTAACACCCAGTCTTTTCCTTGTGAGATGGTTGAAAACCCTTACTTTTCTAACAGTGGTTCCGGTCCTTTTCCTCCATATTGCATTCGGTGTATTTCCCCCCTCCATCTTGTTCCTCTTACACCCCCTCTCCTGTTGAAACCTGACAATGGCTGCTGATTGGCTTTCCGGCCTTAAGTCTGGTATGTAGTTACACTGGTATGTAACAACATAGAAGTCAATTATTGCTAACATATTGTTTTTCTGGACGTTCCAGTATATGTTAGCCAGAAAAAGCAGTCTGTCTGTCAAGTCAGTCAGATTCATACGGTGGCTGGGAGGTGCAAAAGAACATTACAATTTCTGAAACACTTTTACAAGTCCTGAAACAAATTTCATTTGAGAAAACAGAAAACAAATTTACATTTGATAAAATACATTTAAATTTCAGAAAACAAATTTACATTTGAGAAAACACATTTAAATTTCAGAATACAAATTTATATTTGACAAAACAAATTTACATTTCAGAAAACAAATTTACATTTCAGAAATCAAATGTACATTTCAGAAAACACATTTCAATTTCAGAAAACAAATTTACATTTGAGAAAACACATTTACATTTCAGAAAACAAATTTACGTTTGAGAAAACACTTTTACATGTCCCGAAACATATTTACAAATAACAAAATCTTACAGAAAGGCAATGTACCAACTCCGACGCTGACACGGAATGAAAACGGGAGCGCTCACGGTGATCAAAGATGAACAGCAATGAGTGGCGTTTGTCCCGTTTTTGGAACTACTTCAGTTATTTAGATACTGGACTGCAATAGGTGTGGCAGTTGCATATAGTCATCCTTAAAACATATTTCAAGTGCTAAGAGATCACAAATATATCATGAATATGTTCGGCAACTTCGTAAAAGATAGATAGATAGATAGATAGATAGATGGAAATGTCTAAAATTGATGGGCTGTAATTTTGAAATTCCACATCAGATGTTGGTGACTTTTGATGGGTGACATCTAGAGGTGTTCTTCTGTCAGCCTGAAGTGAAAGTAATCACTGGGAACAATCTGTTTCCTTGCTATAAACACAGTAATGTCTAAAATGTCTTATTTTTAAGGGTTTTAATTTTGAAATTCAGATGTGGGTGACACCTGGAGGTGTTCTGTCAACGTGCAATGAGACTGGTCACTGAAAACAATTTGTTTTAATAAGCATGTAAGCTTAGGGAATATAAATGGACATTCACAAATAATGAACACACAAATGACCACATAAAACAGTGAAAAAAACAAAAATGTCATATCTACATATTTGCGGGTGGACTTTTAAATACACTGCCTGGACAAAAAAGGTCGGCACCTGGATTTAACTAAGCAAATAGGTTCAAGCCTCCCATTGGGTAATTACTGCATGGGCGATGATGCTTCAGCTGGCAACAAGTTATTTAACCCCAACTAGTGCAATGAGTTGCTTCTCATTTCTTAAACAACCATGTCGAAAGACACATCCTGGGGTCATGGAAAAGATGACTGTTTCAGAAGGGTCAAATCTTTGCATGCATCAAGCAGAGAAAACATGTAAGGAGATTGCAGAAACTACCAAAATCAGGTTAAGAACTGTCCAACGCATTATTAAAAACTGGAATGATAGTAGGGACCCATCGCCTTTGAGGAAGAAATGTGGCTGGACAAAAATCCTGAATGATCATGATCGTTGATCACTTAAACGTTTGGTGAAATCAAATCGAAGAAAAACAACAGTAGAACTCCGGGCTATGTTTAATAGTGAAAGTAAGAGCATTTCCACACACACAATGCAAAGGGAACTCAAGGGATTGGGACTGAACAGCTCTGTAGCCTTAAGAGCTCGAATTGTGAAAGAGTGATTCAGGGAGCATGAGACATCATTCACACACATGGATTGGCCACCACAGAGTCCAGACCTTAACCCCATTGAGAATCTTTGGGATGTGCTGGAGAAGGCTTTGTGCAGCGGTCAGACTCTACCATCATCAATGCAAGATCTTGGTTAAAAATTAATGCAACACTGGGTGGAAATAAATCTTGTGACATTGCAGAAGCTTATCGAAACAATGGCACAGCGAATGTGTGCTGAAATCAAAGCTAAAGGTGGTCCAACGAAATATTAGAGTGTGTGACCTTTCTTCTTTGGTGGCAACTTTTTTGAACAGGCAGTGTATCTAAAATAAATAACACCAATAATGTTATCAATCATCACGAGCGACTGTGGCTCAGTAGGAAGAGTAGTTGTCTTGCAATCAGAAGGTTGTTGTTTCGATTCCAGCTCCCTCCTGCCATATGTCAATGTGCCCATGGGCAAGGCACCAAACCTCAAGTTGCCTACCGATCTGCGTATCGGTGTATGAATGTGTGAGCTTTAGTGAGTGCGATTGGGTGAATGTGGCTCTAGTGTAAAGCGCTTTGAGCGGTCTGTATGACTGGAAAAGCGCTATATAAGTTCAGTCCATTTACGAGTCAGTTCATTTAAAAAATATTGCTTTTAATAAGATCTCAGCAAGCGCCACTGCCATAATTCACGATGTTCTTGCGCACAGCAAAACCGCATGAGGGCTGATTTGACCATCATTTGACTATCAGTAACCATTCATTAAACCGTTCGGGGAATTTCTCTTTGTCATCCTTTCAGAATGTTATACATACACATAATGCTATTAATGAGATAGTTTCCATCTCAAGTAAATACAGCCACCTTATATTATTGGTCTAACACTGTTTATTAAATAATAACTAATAATGACATCTTCATTTGAAAGTAATTACTGAATAACAGCCAATAGCTAATAACTATAATGACAGCCCATTTGCTGATAATCAGCATTTGCTTCTGCAAAAACAGCAGCAACCGGCGTGGCAGCATCTTAGAGGCTATTACTGGTGGAAGTACCATTTCTAGTTGCTACTGCCACGAATTGAGCTTGCTGTCTCTCAGACTCTAAGGACCAACCACACGAAAAACAAAACCGAGTTAATCTATTCATATGTGTGCCACAAAACGGGCAAAACGCCACGCGATTGCTGTCCATCTTGGTTTATCATGAGCGCTCCTGTTATCACTTCCGGGTCAGCGTTGGAATTGGTAGATTCCGTTTCCGTAAGATTTTGTTTTGAATCTGTTTTCTCAAATGTAAATTTGTTTTCTCAAATGTAAATTAGTTTTATCCATTGTAAATTTGTTTTCTCAAATGTAAATTTGTCTCAGGCTTTGTAAAAGTGTTTCAGATTTTGTAATGTCGGTTTGCACCTCATGGACACCGTAGATACATAACACTGTCAAGCTTTTAATTGTATTTTTGTCACTTAGTATAATTAATATGCAGATAAGAAAAAGACAAGAGAACATTTAAAACTTTTTCAAGAGAAATCATGTAAGTGATTTTACTGTAAAAATTTAAATGAAGAAATGACAAATATATTTTTTAGATTAAGCTTTTTAGTGCAAACTGAGTATGTCAATGAGCCCAATCTTTACCACTGCACACTTCTGGTTTAGGATAAGCAGTTGCAGGAGGCATCAGTTTCAGAGAGAGCACATGAAGGTTCAGAGGTCAGCAATTCAATAAATGTAGGTTTAAACTATACTACTGTATGTTTTAGTTACAGTTTGTTGAGGTCAGTTGAAGCTGAATGTTTTTAGGACGCATTTTAAGATGTGACTAGGAGTGATGATAACAGAGGCAGAAGAAGTTATGTTAAAATAAAAACATAAAATACACTGCTATTAAGAATCTCAATTCATAGCTGATGCCCCCCACAGACAAACAACATCCCCCACACTTTTGAAAAGCTCGCAACACCACTGTAAATGGTTCTCAATCACAAGTGGCAATGAGCTGTGCATATGCGGAGTTTTGTTCATTCTGATATGGTCTAACTTTTTAAAGTATTTTTAGGAACAAAGACATAACAGAACAAACTGAACAGAACATACAGGGGTTGGACAATGAAACCTGGTTTTAGACCACAGTAATTTATTAGTATGGTGTAGGGCCTCCTTTTGCGGCCAATACAGCGTCAATTCGTCTTGGGAATGACATATACAAGTCCTGCACAGTGGTCAGAGGGATTTTAAGCCATTCTTCTTGCAGGATAGTGGCCAGGTCACTACGTGATACTGGTGGAGGAAAACGTTTCCTAACTCGCTCCTCCAAAACAACCCAAAGTGGCTCAATAATATTTAGATCTGGTGACTGTGCAGGCCATGGGAGATGTTCAACTTCACTCTCATGTTCATCGAACCAATCTTTCACCAGTCTTGCTGTGTGTATTGGTGCATTGTCATCCTGATACACAGCACCGTCTTCAGGATACAGTGTTTGAACCATTGGATACACATGGTCCTCAAGAATGGTTTGGTAGTCCTTGGCAGTGACGTGCCCATCTAGCACAAGTATTGGCCCAAGGGAATGCCATGATATGGCAGCCAAAACCATCACTGATCCACCCCCATGCTTCACTCTGGGCTTGCAACAGTCTGGGTGGTACGCTTCTTGGGGCTTCTCCACACCGTAACTCTCCCGGATGTGGGGAAAACAGTAAAGGTGGACTCATCAGAGAACAATACATGTTTCACATTGTCCACAGCCTAAGATTTGCGCTCCTTGCACCATTGAAACCGACGTTTGGCATTGGCATGAGTGACCAAAGGTTTGGCTATAGCAGCCCGGCCGTGTATATTGACCCTGTGGAGCTCCCGACAGACAGTTCTGGTGGAAACAGGAGAGTTGAGGTGCACATTTAATTCTACCGTGATTTGGGCAGCCGTGGTTTTATGTTTTTTTGGATACAATTCGGGTTAGCACCGGAACATCCCTTTCAGACAGCTTCCTCTTGCGTCCACAGTTAATCTTGTTGGATGTGGTTTGTCCTTCTTGGTGGTATGCTGACACTACCCTGGATACCGTGGCTCTTGATACATCACAAAGACTTGCTGTCTTGGTCACAGATGCGCCAGCAAGACGTGCACCAATAATTTGTCCTCTTTTGAACTCTGGTATGTCACCCATAATGTTGTGTGCATTTCAATATTTTGAGCAAAACTGTGCTCTTACCCTGCTAATTGAACCTTCACACTCTGCTCTCACTGGTGCAATGTGCAATCAATGAAGACTGGCTACCAGGCTGGTCCAATTTAGCCATGAAACCTCCCACACTACAATGACAGGTGTTTCAGTTTCATTGTCCAACCCCTGTATGTCAGATTTATTTGTGATTAAACACAAAAAAAATATATTTTTTTGAGCCTCGCCAAATTTTTTACAAAATGAACATTGCAAAACACCATGAATTTCCTTTTGAAAACTTAGTAGAAGCCTCAGGTTGTATTCATCGACAATAACTATATTTGTTCCATAAATGTTTTAGTGGGCAATGTGCCAGGTGGAGCTGTCTTGTAGTCATATGTGCCAAAACTGTGCCAAATGCATTTTAACATCATAAAAGGGAATCTGGTAAAATAAAAGTGCTGATTTCCATTGTAGGACTCCTTCTGTATATGACATAAGTCTTTGATCATGACATTCACCCTGTGTATGATCAAAATGTGCCATTGTGCAAAGCATAAAATCAATATCATGAAAAGAATTCAAACTAAATTGTATTTTTTTCCGGCAACTGGAGGAATTGTGTTTAAAAAGAATAATCAATGACAAATATGTAAACCAATGTGCAAAAAAATATATATTCTATTAAATAATTATGTAAACAAATTCGCAAAAAAAAATCAATGAAAAACTGTTCAATGATAAATACAATGAACACCTCAAAGCCAGGGTGGTCAGGTCCTCTGCTGGAAACAAATAAGTGTATTGTACAATTACAACCTGCCTTCCCTATTCTTACACACACACACGCACACATATATATATATTATATATATATATATATATATATATATATATATATATATATATATTATATATTATATATATATATATATATATATATATATATGCATACACACACTCAACGGCCAGTCCCCTCCCGGGGACTCCATTATTCTGTTGGGGGACTTCAACGCCCACGTGGGACATGACAGTGACACCTGGAGAGGCGTGATTGGGAGGAATGGCCTCCCGATCTGAATCCGAGTGGTGTTTCATTATTGGACTTCTGTGCTAGTCACGGATTGTCCATAATGAACACCATGTTCAAGCATAAGGGTGTCCATCAGTGCACTTGGCACCACGACACCCAAGGCAGGAGGTCGATGATCGACTTTGTTGTCGTATCGTCAGACCTTTGGCCGCATGTTTTGGACACTCGGGTGAAGAGAAGGGCTGAGCTGTCCACTGATCACCACCTGGTGTGAGTTGGATCTGCTGGAAAAGGAGAAAGCCGGACAGACTTGGCAGGCCCAAGCGCATAGTGAGGGTCTGCTGGGAACGTCTGGCAGAGCCCTCGGCCAGGGATGTATTCGCATTCCCTGGTGGAAACAGAGGCTGGGGACTCGGGGTTAGACTCTTTCATCACCCAGGCTGAAGTCACCGAGGTGGTTAAAAAGTTCCGCGATGGCAGGGCTTCAGGGGTGGATGAGATACGCCCTGAGTACCTTAAGTCTCTGGATGTTGTAGGGCTGTCTTGGTTGACACGCCTTTTCAACATTGCGTGGCGGTCTGGGACAGTGCCTCTGGACTGGCAGACTGGGGTGGTGGTCCCCCTTCATAAGAAGGGTGACCGGAGGGTGTGTTCCAACTACAGGGGGATCACACTCCTCAGCCTCCCTGGTAAGGCCTACGCCAGGGTATTGAAGAGGAGAGTCTGGCCGATAGTCGAACCTCGGCTTCAGGAGGAGTAGTATGGTTTTCATCCTGGCCGTGGAACACTGGACCAGCTCTATACCCTCTACAGGGTACTCGAGGGTTCATGGGAGTTTGCCCAACCGTTCCACATGTGTTTTGTGGACCTGGAAAAGGCATTCGACTGTGTCCCTCATGGTGCCCTGTGGGGGGTGCTCCAGGAGTATGGAATCGGGGGCCCTTTATTAGGGGCCATCCGGTCTCTGTACAAGTGGAGCAGGAGTTCGGTCCGCATCGCCGGCACTAAGTCGGACCGGTTCCCGGTACATGATGGACTCCGGCAGGGCTGCCCTTTGTCACCTGTCCTGTTCATAACTTTTATAGACAGGATTTCTAGGCGCAGCCAAGGGCTGGAGGGAGTCTGGTTTGGGGACTAGTGGATTTCGTCTCTTCTTTTTGCAGATGACTTTGTCCTGCTGGCCCCCTCTAGCCAAGACCTACAGCATGCGCTGGGGTGGTTCGCAGCCGAATGTGAAGCAGCTGGGATGAAGATCAGCTCCTCCAAGTCAGAGGCCATGGTTCTCGACCGGAAAAGGGTGGCTTGTCCTCTTTAGGTTGTAGGGGAGTTCCTGCCTCAAGTGGAGGAGTTCAAGTATCCTGGGGTCTTGTTCACGAGTGAGCGAAGAATGGAGCGGGAGACCGACAGACGGATTGGTGCGGCTGCCGCAGTAATGGGGGCACTGTGCCGGTCCGTTACCAGTCGGTCTACGTTCCTACCCTCACCTATGGCCATGAACTTTGGGTCATGACCGAAAGAACGAGATCCCGGATACAAGCGGCTGAAAAGAGTTTTCTCCATAGGGTGGCCAGGCACTCCCTTTGAGATAGGGTGAGGAGCTCGGCCATCCGGGAGGGGCTTGGAGTAGAGCTGCTGCTCCTCCACACCGTCTCACAGTTTGAGGTGGCTCGGGCATCTATATCGGATGCCTCCTGGACGCCTTCCTCGGGAGGTGTTCCAGGCATGTCTCGCTGGGAGGAGGCCCAGGGGACGGCCCAGGACACGCTGGAGGGACTATGTCTCTCGGCTGACCTGGGAACGCCTTGGGCTCCCCCCAGAGGAGCTGGAGGAGGTGTCTGGGGAGAGGGACTTCTGGGCGTCTCTGCTGAGTCTGCTGCCCCCCGCGACCCGGTCCCGGATGAAGCGGAAGACGACGAGTATGAGTATGTGTATATATATATATATATATATATATATATATATATATTATACATATATTCAAACTGTGTTGGGTAAGAAAGGTGAAAGGTGGAAAATAGAAGCTTTCTGGGCAGGTGGTACAGGCTATCCATTCACAAAGGTAAAGGACAAACCTTATGTATCATAGTTGACTCGCAACTTTGTCCATGTCCTTTATTTTGGCTCACTGTGTATTTGAGTTTAACAAAACTACAGTAAGGTATTAAGTATAGTGTCCTCTAGCTCCAGGTAAAAAACTGGCAGTAATATTATTTTTGTTTCAGAAAAAAAGTATTTCTGTCGCCTACAAGTTCTTTCAGCTTGACTATTCTTGCCCATTTGGCAAAAACTTTGGACACTACTGATCTAAACCATCAGCTACCTGCAGCTACCAACAGGTTTTCTTCCAGGATTGTCCTGGATTTAGCTCCATCCATCTTTCCATCAACTTTGACCAGCTGAAAAAAGCATCTCCAAGCTCTTTCAAGGTGGAAGAAGGTTGGAGTAGCTCTCTTACATTTTATCTGGAGATCACTGTGCAAAGAAGGATTCTTCATAAAATGAAGAACATTATGGAGAACCCTGAACATCCTCTTCATGAGACTGTTATACAACAACAGAGTGTCTTCAGTCAGTCTTCTTCAGATCTGCCGTAAGACAGACCGCTACAGGAGATCCTTCCTGCCCACAGCCATCAGCATCTACAACTGCTCTTTGAAGAAACCTGCATAATATGAGCCACAACAACATTTGTTTTCACCTTGGGATTAATAAAGTATTTTTGAATTGAATCGAATTGAACTGAATACAACAATAGTTTGGTTTGGCTATGAATACCCAACTAGGCTAGTGACATCTAACCAAATTTCTAAGTAAAAATGAAAAGATAAAGACTAATAATAGTAAAAAAGGGGCAAAGAAGAATAAAACCGAAAGACTAATAGCTAATAAAAATAATGTGGGGATATCACAGTTTAGTATTAATATGCATGTTTGAGAACCAAGGTTTGTTTTGAGGAATTGGGAATGAGGCCATATTAGCTTTAAAATCTAACAGTTGCTAGGTGTTCCAACAATCAGTTCACAATGCAAGGCAGAAAGGAAAGTAAAACATTGTTGGACAATTGATTCTTAATGTTGTGTTAATAAGCCATGGCAGGGCCGGCTTGAATGGAGTCAGGGACTACCAAAATGGTATGGATTCACAGGATGACAGACGGACAGAAAACATGGTGATGTTCATTCATGGACCGTTTTTAAGCCATTCCTGATGTAAGACATACTTTCACCCGCCACTTTTTCCTGTACACCTTGTTTGCACAAATAGTGAATCAGCCAATTACATAGCAACAACTCAATGCATTTAGGCATCTAGACAAGGTCTAGACTAGTGTGAACATCTGCTTCTACCAACTAAATGTAACTGCTGGTTATATTTGGGATGGCATCTCCCAATAAAATGTTCCCCCTATCCCCTGGTATCTAGTGTTACCCCCGTTGGCTCAAATAGAGAGCATGGTTACATCCTGCCTTAAATCAACAGGTCAGAGGGGCCAATAAATTGGTTGAGACACTTCTTGTAGCCATCTACCTACCTCTGACAGTGGAAAAAGTTTGGACACTCTAACCCTTAAAAGCTAGTCCTACGCTTCAGTGAAAAGCTTCTAGTATCCATTGACCAGCGTTGTGCAACAATAGGTTTGGTTTGGCTATTAGCAATTATTAATAATTATAATGATAATTATTAACAAAATTACTAAGAGTTAGAATATTAAATTCTCAGTCAGACTAACAAGTTGTCACACCACTTTTGGGCAACAATGATTGGTTTAACTATTAGCAACTGTTTATAATTATAATTAACAGTCATTATTAACAGAATTACTTAAGTTACAATATAAATTTTTAGTCAGACTAACAAATCAGGGCACATCTGATCAGGAATTATTAGCCGAACAACTTTCAGTCACAGCCCCATGTTCGGGTATTAAACCATCTCACTCGGACACATGCCCCTGTAGCGAGTCAGGAGTTGGAATTGCAAGTAGTTATGATAGCATTTTATGCTTTATACCTTCAATCATTTGCTTTGAGGTAATATAAATCTACATGTAAATTGAAACTTTCTGAAAGTTTGTTGTTGCTTTGAACATTAGCCCATGTTAGCAATGATGCTGTTAACATCCCTTTAACACTCAGAAACCGGACCTATTCCGTCCTCCACTGCCTCGACAACGCTGGTTTCTGGCGTCAATGAGTCAGTGCCTTAATCCAGCAGCTCAAACTTATAAGGCTCAGGCCCGCTGGGCTAAACAAAGCTCACCTAAACCTCTGGTGACGAGGGGGTTGAAAAATCCTCCACCTCAAAAGATCTCTGCTCACTCTCCACGTTTCAATATGTCAAATTAAGCTAACTGCAACTTTTCCTCGTCCTCCTGACCATACCCCCAATTAACCCCCTCCACTCTTCGCCACACTTACTCTTGCCCCTCAGTGTATCTTTGCAAAGCCCACTTTGGTGGTATTTTTCAAAATTTGTCTGGGAATGAGGTTATGTTTCTACATTGGGTTTAGTTCCACTTTAACTTCGGATCCTAAATGTAGTCCTTTATTCGTCCAGCAGGATCAAGTCATTCTTATGTTCACACGTGTTGCCCCCCTATACAACCTGTGGCGGCTGCTGGAAAGAGCGCAAACAGGGTTTCAGACCAGAGTTTTGTACTATGATGTCATTGGGATTCCTACTGTGACTTATTCCTGGGGCTGTCCAGACAGTAGATTAATGTTGTGCATTCTGGAATCCAGAGTTTTACCAGTCTCTTTGTTTGGGTAGTTCAGATGTTGTTCTCCATCCATGATTGGCCCCAACAATCAGTCTTTGATATCGGTCTAAGAAAAGTTTGTCTCACTTTTTACTTTCAGCTGTGAGATGTTTGAAGGGTTTCCTGCATGTTCACCCTACAGCATCTGAATAAGATCAACATTTAGGCTTTGACATGACCCAGGACTTTCCCATGTATGTTTTGGGTCATTGTCATGTCTGCTTTAGCTTTTTTTTTTTCCAGACGGTTTTCTGTTTTACTCATGCTTCCTCTGATACCTGGTAGATGGTGGTAGGTCACGGTGATTTTAGCTTTTGATTTAGTCTTCTGAGCACATTGTACAGTTTTATTGTGCTTATAACAAGCCTACAGCATGCATGGACAGCATTATTATCCTCATGTTTGGAAATAATGCAAAAGGTAGATGTTAATTTGTTATCAACTTGGATTCTCTAAAGTGAAGTCAAGCGAAATAAAGTAGGAGTAAGCTACAAGGGAAAAAGAGGAGGAGGTGGTTAAGGGGATTTCTACACCCTGAGGGGAACTATGGGGATTCATGTCAATGCTGATCTAATCTGAACTGCTTTTATTTATACTGGAGAACGAAACCAGGACAAGATAGGATTCAACCAAAGCCCACTCACTTCAATATGAATCTGTTTTGTTTTCTGTTGTTGTTCTGCCCTTTACCACCAATCCAACAGATCCAAAATGATGGGCCTCAAGTTCCAGATTATTCTCACTGATGTTAACTTCAGCCAACAAAAAATAATGCAGTGTTGTTGTATGCCAACCACACAATACAGCTAAAAAGTAACTCAGCTTATGTATAATATGACTGAATGTAAGTGTACTTTTTGTTGAAATGTAATCC
>JAHHUM010000165.1:92731-145854 GCA_036173005.1 Crenichthys baileyi | reverse complement strand
TGGGTTTTTTTGTGTGATAAAAGCAAAAATAATACCTATCCGGTGAAACCAAACAAGCCAGAAACGATATCTATTTGATAGTTGCGTATATTTATCTTAAAAAACACAAATCACTGAAGATTATTTTGACAGCCTTTGCACCTTGGGGAGGAAAGAAACTGGTTTTAAATTGATTGGGCTGTTCTTTTTTTTCCTTTTCAAAAACCCCCACACACACACACAACACACACCACACCACAACACAGACACACACACACACGGGGCCCCCTGGCGCATGAATGGTTGCGAGTCTGAATGAACAGGACTTTCTTTACTTTTCCCTAGCAACGAGAACTGGGACCCTCTTGACACAGGGGAAAAAGATGGATGTTTTTGTATTTTTGGGTCCATGCTGGGTTAGTGAGCAGGGGGGGAAAAGAGGGGGAGTGAAAAACACAAGAAGAATTGAGCCCGCGCGCAGGGGGGCATGAGGAGGATATATAAGAAGGAGACGAAAGAAACCTCAGCTTTTTTTTTTTGTGCAGAAAATTTTTTTTCCTTCAACCTCAGCCAGTCGGGGGGTCAGATTTGTTTGTGTGGGGGAATAAAATATGGGTCCTTTAGAGGGTATAAAAGAAACATCTTTTGCAAAAAGTTTCCTTCATTCTTAATAATCTTAATAAACTTTAGAGTTACACTGTGGACAAAAACAAACTGAGTTTGTTTTACTGGCCAAAAGAAAAGCTGGACAATTCAAAAAGATAACCAGCCACACTTTGGCAGATTGATGCAGTGAAGAGAATGCATGAGCTGTCATTTTAATTGTAAAAAAACACTCCGTAAGTGTTGCCATACTTTTTTTTTTTTTAGCCCAGTCTTATCGGGGGCCTTCTTCCCCCCATCCTTTCTAATTTGTTAAACCACTTATCAACAATTCAAAAATCATTAAGGGGAAAAAAGCAACCTGTCTAAAGGGATGATTCAGTCTCATGTCTGAGCTGAGTGGACAATTTAGACAAATTACTTTTAAAGTTAATCCTTTTTAAAATGTCTTAATTTCCCAATGAATGAACAAAAATAAAACAGTTTCCCAGGGTTTGGCCTCAAAATTAAAAAGTAACTTTCAGTATTTCTAAAAACAAAATCATGGGGAACAGTTTTAATTTCTCTTCTTTCTCCGACCCACACGTGTCAAATTTTTGCATATAGCCCCCAAACCAAAAATTTGTTTTTTTATTGGGAAATCTTCATTCTTTTTTTTGAAACCGTTTTTTGGAAAAAAGCTTTTTTTCCAAAAAAAAATGGTCAAAAGGGCAACAAAAAACGGGAACGTTGAGGGGAAAAATCAAAAAAACCCCTGAAAAATTTACAGATGAAAAAGGTTTAATTTCAAACATCCAAAAATCTAATAGGTTTTAGAGAATCTGGAGAAATCTCTGTAAGTTAGCGCAAGGCTGAAAAAAAAACACTGAATGCCCCGTGACCTTTGATCCCCAGGAGGCACTGCATTAAAAAAAAGGGTATCTTCTGTTATGGATATTACCAGGTGGGCTCAGGGACACTTCAAAACCATCGCGGGTTTAAAACAGTTCGTCCTTTTCATCTACAAATGCAAGTTAAAACTCGACCTGAAACCAAAAACCATATACCAAAAACCCAGAAAAAGCCTCCATTCCTGGCCTGAGCTCATCGAGATGGACGACCAAATGGAAAAGTGTGCTGTGGTCGACAGTAACACTTAGATTTTTTTTTGGAAACATGGGGGCGTGTTCTCTGGGCCAAAGAGGTAAAGGATTGTTATTAGCACAAAGTTCAAAAGCCAGCATCTGTGATGGTATGGGGGTGTGTTAATGCCCATGGCATGGATGACCTGCACATCTGTGAAGACACCATTAAAGCTGAAAGGTACATACAGGTTTTGGAGCAACATATGCTGCCATCTAAGCAACGTCATTTTCAGGGACATTCCTGCTTATTTCAGAAAGACAATGCCAAGCCACATTCTGTATGTGTTACAACAGTGTGGCTTCATAGTAAAAGAGGCCAGGTACTAGACTTGCCAGTCAAGATCTGTCTCCCACTGAAAATGTGTGGCGCATTATGAAGATCAAAATACGACAACATATTGTTGAGCAACTTAAGTTGTTCATCAAACAAGAATGGAAAAGAATTCCACCTACAAAGCCTCAACAATTAGTGTCCTCAGTTCCCATTTGAGTGCTGTTAAATGGAAAGGTGATGTAACACAGTAGTAAACATGCCCCTCTCCCAGCTTTTTTGGAATGTGTTGCAAGCATCAAATTCAAAATGAGTGAAAAAACAATAAAGTTTATCAGTTTGAACATTAAATGTCTTGTATTCAATTGCATATAGGTTGAACAGGAAGGGTTTTCAAATTGCAGCAACATGACCACCAAACAACCATAGCACGAGTTAGGCAAAAATAATCTAGGGAAACCTTTAACCCTTGAATGAAACATGCTACAGTCTCACCAGGTAGACGTGATCTGTGTCCTGAAAGGCATAAAGAAGCTGTGGAATCCATGGGCTATTATTCAACGCCAGAATAATCCGTTCCTCCTCGTGAAAAACAACCTGCAAAGAAGTAAAAGAATGGTAAATGGCCTGCACTTGTATAGCGCTTTATCAAGTCCCCAGAGACCCCAAAGCGCTTTACATTACAATTAGTCATCCACCCATTCAGTCTGACAGTGGTAAGCTACAATGTAGCCACAGCGGCCTTGGGGCAGGCTGACAGAAGTGAGGCTGCCATACAATCGGCGCCACCGAGCCTTCTGACCACCATCAGCAGGCAAGGCGGGTGAAGTGTCTTGCCCAGGGACACAACGACTGAGACAGAGTGGGGATTCGCAGCGGCAACCCACAGGTTACAGGACGAACTCCTGCATTTGCTGCCTAACCTAAACGATTCAGATCACCAAACATTTACATGTTGAGTTCTATTGTCAGACAAGTATAACATGAATAAATTTCAAAAAGCTGTTTCAAAAGATGACTTCATTAATTAAAGAAAAAGCTATTCAAACCAACTTGGTCCTAAGTGAGAAACCTAATAACTGGTTGTGTTGCCTATGGCAACAACAACTTCCATCAAGCGTCTGTGATAACTGGAATGAATCTCTGTGACAGGGTTTTTGAGGCCTATTTACTCCACAACCTTCACTTTTTTTTGAGCCATTCAGACGTGGACTTGAAGATCTGCATTAACCCCAGAGTACTTAAGTACTGATGGCGTAGCATTCTTCTTCAGCCCTAGACCATCACAATACTACCACCATGTTTGACAGCTGGTATGAAGTTCTTTCAGTCATCACGCTTCGGTATGGGAAATGTGAGAAGAGCTTTTGTGTTGAGTCAGTGAAGGAACTCTCCTACGAATGCTATTTTTCAGTCTACTTCATGTTGTTAGGGAGGTTGTATTTAGGGGATTTTTTTGCTGTTAAAAGTCTGGCAGCAATCAGGGCAGAGTTTAGCTGGTGAGACTGAACCAAAACAGAAGTTAATTCAATATTGGTTTAGGATAGCTGGATAGAGAGATGTCTCTCTCTCTCTCTTAGATTATTAGTAAACAGTGCCGATGTCTTGATTGTATGCCATAACTCTGACAATAATAAGGAAATAAAATCAACTGGGCCAGATTCCAACCTCCACCCCCGAGCAGGACAAAAGCTACTAAGTAGGGAAGAGTAGTCTGGTAACTGGGAGGCTGTGAGTTTCATTTCAGCTTCCCCAATACGACACAGGACTCCATGCTGCCCACTGATCTGCGAAACACTGTGTGAAATTGCGTGCCAATGAGTGAATGTGACATGTAGTGCAAGAACGGGTAAGTATGGCCTGAGTGGTCGGTCCATTTACAAAGCAGCTTTAAACACATGGATGGATTTTTATAAAAGAATAGAAGTGTTTAATTTAAATACTTTCTATTTAATCTCCCTTTGGGAATAATAAAGTATAAATGACATGACCATAACATATCTACCATAAAACCCTCGGCTCTGTAAATGTGCACTGGCCACTCAAAAACCCACCTCACTCTACAAGATATCAAACTTTAAAATGATCTCAAGTTCCACCATTTTTTTAAGTATTGTTTCTTGTTCTTTTATACTAAAAACGTCATTTAAAGTGGTTTCATGTGGAATTACCAAATCAATACCCGTTCATTCAAAATCGTGCAGTTAGTTGCTCCATTTTCAACATTCCCTGCCATTGCTCATGTACTGTTGTGTCAGAAATCTGCTCTATTAGTCATATGCCGGAGACCACAGCAGTGAAATGCCATTCCTGGACCTTTTTTTTTTCCTTTAATCGTATTTAGCCCTACAGCGCTCCCCTGTGGGCCTTTTTGGGAGTGCATCTTCAAAACACCAAGTGTATAATACCCAACACCAACGATTGAATGGTGTTATTACTTAACCTACCTAATTTTCCTCAAAGCTCTTGTCTAAATTTTGCAAGTCTTTCACATATTTTTAGGTGAATCAAAAGAACGTGTCTTACATTTTCTTGAGAGCGCAACGCGTTCTTGTTCATCACTTTCAGTGCACACACATCTCCGGTGGCTTTTTCTCGAACTACTTGGACTTCTGCGAAGCGACCACGGCCGACCACCGCACAAAGCTCAAAGTCATGAACCGCTGGCTGCAGGGCACGCAGCTCTGAGACCACCTCGGCAACTGTTTGCAGACAAGCACCAGGATATAAGCAAGAAAAACATGTTCATTATGAGATATTTAGGGTTCCTGTATATGTACAATTAAAATTTTCCATACTTTCCCAGACATTTCGCAATGTTTTCAGGTGTTTTGCTTTTATAATGTTCTGGACATTTGTGAACAAAATATTTAAGTGACTGGGTTTTATTATCTGTATGTTACACAAAGCATCAAAAGACAAGATTCAAAGGTAGCAATCTGGCAGCGGACTATTTCACTGCTTCTTTGACATTTGGACCAAATTAGATCAGCTCTATTTTCAGTATTTATAACACATACAATCACTTATATTTTGTGACACAAATACTAATAGCTTTACAAACATTTTTCAAGCCAATAATTAAAACTTTAAATGTAGAACCTTCAAAAATCATGGATTTAACTATCAGACAGAAAATACACATTTTCCTCTCAAACGAGACCTGAAAATACTTAAATGCAGTTCCACACTTTTCCAAACTCCATAGAAAATTAATCGATAGGCTATTCAAATCTGGACTTAATTATAGTGTAAAATATAGAGATTATTTAACATAAATCTATCAAAGCTTTGTTTATGTGGCATCTTAAGCAGCCCAGTAGCAACCACAAGGGTACAGTTAAAAACATAATCTATGAGGTCCTAGAGGTCAAAAGAAGTGTCTAATTATCCTTCTGTAATTGATTAGTGTAAAATTATCTCTCTTTTTTTACCTGTCAGTAACTCAAAAAAGAAAACAGACATTGAGTTGGAAAAAAACATGATTCCCAGTTTTGTTTTTGAATATGTATCAAGACTTCTCTCTAGATATACATTTTAAAAAAGTTACTTACATTTATGAACAAACTTTGCCACATGTTGTATCTTCATTAGCTCCGGGGATGTGCATTCTTGGTAGAGCAGCAACAGAGCCTCCAGAAACTCCTCCCGTCCTACGCTGCATCCTCCCTGCTGCCCGCCGCAGAGGCTCACTCTTCCCTGGGGACAGCACAAAAAACAGGAAGAAGACGTCAGGTACAGGCCAGCCGCTTGAAAGTGTGCGACACAACGCATTAATACTCACATGACAGCTGAAAGTTAGTTAGTTAGACATGGCCTTACCTGAAACACCTGGTTGAGACGCAAGCTGCGACTGGTGATGGGGTCAGTAGAGGAACAAGGTGTCTTCAGGGCTCCCTGACTCACGTATTTAAACTTCAACATGGCGCCCTAACCCCGGATAACCTAGGTGAAAAACACACGGTTATTCGAAGTTTAAATGCTGCTAATGTTGGATGATTAATTAATAAACAGAGCCCGGTCACAAATTGTCAACTCTCCCGTTCCTTCCGTTCGCGCTACGGGGCAACGGTAGCTAACGTCCCGTTCTCTACATTTGCTAACTAACGACAACACCTCAGTCCCAGCTATGCTCAAATCACATGTATATATAAATAAAGCACAGATATATGCAAACACTCACCAGACTGCCATGCAGATATTAATAATACAATGTAAACATAGATGCAGAAATACGTTCAAGAGTACACTCGTCCTTTCTAATCCCGCTGCTGTTTCCGGGTGAACTTTCAAATTTTGCGCGTTTTCCCGCCCACCCTACTAGCCCAGTGAATGGAGGTGTTTTTTGATTGGATGTTCATTCTCCTGGGCGGGTCTGTGTGTTGTTTCTGACCAATCCATGATGACTGACCTCACCAAAGGGGTTCTCTGAGGAGAAATGATTTGTTGTTATATTAACCTTCCAGACCACTCGGGTCTTCTGGTTTAAGTCTACTCCCCAGAACAGGAACCAAACATGGAGAAGCAGAGCAGCATTCAGTTCTTATCCTCCACTAATCTGGAACAAACTTCCAGAAAAAATGATGAATCCCTTAGTTTTTTTAAAACACGGTACAAAATTTGTTTAGATTTGCTTTTGATTGTTCTATTTAAACTATTAACTAAAACATATTGGTAAAAGTATCTACTGGGGGTAAAGGTTAATTAGGATTTTTTCACCTTGGAACAGAGAGTGTAAAGGACCTCGCTGTCCACAGTTCACTGTAAAAGACCCCTACCCGACAGACCGTGGCTGAGCTGGGCTCTCCTAGAAGAAGTTCGGAGGAAGGTACAGAGCACCAGGAAGTCTCTGACTCGTGGTCCAGGAATGGACCAGTTTTTGTTCCTTGTTTACCACAATGTCTGATTGGAAATTGTTCCTTTAAGGACTCTAGCTTATCTAATAAAATCATCAGACACACACTGGACAATATTTTGTATCCAACTATTCCAATTTAGAAATTCCATAATAAAAAGGCCCTGAAATTACTCTCTTTAACTGAAGAATATGATTTAAAAGCTAAACCCTAGCCCTTTTATTTCAGATTTATTGAGGCCTTTATTTTTTATAGTAGGCAGACAGGAAGGAGGGGCAAAGAGAGGGGGAGACATTTGGCAAAGGTCGCCGGGTCCGGGACTCGAACCCACCACGGCCGCTTCGAGGACTATAGCCTCTATATGTGGTCGCGTTTTAAAATAGATATTCCCTCTTCATCGAGATGCATAATGGGTCAGAACAGTTCTAAGGAGTTGCCTGCTCCCCAGAGAGAATCATTTGATTTCATGTTAAGAAAATATGGGCATAAAAGCATCAAGTGTCATTAATTTTAGTCAGTAGTGCAACTTTTCTTTCCTTAGTCATGCCACTGCAATGTACTTTATTTAAATGCTTTTTCTCACTGTAATGTACAGTTTTTCATCATGTAAAGCACAATTGTCATGTTGCTGAAATGAGCTATATAAATAAACTTGCCTTCCCTTGCCAGAAATGTTAATCAGATTCAGAACAGTTTGTGAATTACCCAAAATTAGGGTCTGGAGCCTAAAAATTATGATCCTAAGAAATCAACGAAAAAAAAAACAAGCAACAAAACATGCATTTTTTCATAAATATCAAATATCAACCCAAATGCAAATACCAATAGACAAACGACCTGAACTTGCTGCGAGAAATTCATAGTAAGATTCATAAATTGTAGTTAGTAGTCCATCACTCCATTCAAAAATGATTCACTGTGATAGACTGTTAACAACATTAAAAATAAATTGTCCAAAACATTGTTGATTTCTAATTTAACAAATTGTTAGCCTCATAGCATAATTGCCTAAGTCATATTTTCGCTTACTGTTACAATATCAATAAAAAATACAATGTAATTGCTGAAAAATGTTTTTTCTTGTTTTCCAAAAACATTGAAATATGACTTAGGCAATTATGCTATGAGGCTTAGCGAAAAAATACTTTTAAAATATTATTTCATTAAAATAATATTTTATCCCTTCTGGTTTGGAATGTGAACTAGTTGTTTGAGCACATAGCAACTGTTATTCTTAATTAGTTTTAAAATTAATTTGAATTCTGTCCAAATTCTTAAAACAAACCCTGGTTCTAAAACAGACGTATTCACTGAACTGGGATATCACTGCATCATTTCACTGCTTATAGTTTATTCCTTTGTTTCGTTTTCTTCGTGGTTTATTAGTTTTCCTCATCCTTTTTATTTTCACTGAGTAGTTTTAGTTTAATTTTATTATTTTACTAATGAGTTTGTTAATTGAAGTTTTTTAACTTGAAATTGAATTATTTTGTTCATAAATACACATATTTTGGAGAGAAGTTGTTTGTGTTTATTATATGTGTGCAGGGCGTGCTGTTCGAGTACATCGGTGCACAAATTTACTCCATCTATAGTTCTATAGAACTACACCTCACCAGGCAGGTATTCATAAAACAATAACTGACAGAGACTGAAAGCTGCTTGGCTATTAACTCCTGATAATCAGGTGGTGCCCTGACTTTCCAAATTACTAACTTTGTTAATGACTGCCTTTGGCACTTATTAAGTTATTCATATCCAAGCCAAACATATTGTTGTACAACAACAGTATCTCACAAAAGTGAACTCCTGTCACATTTTTGTGAATATATTATTGTTTCTTTTCATAGGACAACACTGAAGATATGACGCCTTGATACAATGTAAAGTAGTTGGTTTACATCTTGTATAACAGTGTCCATTGGCTGTCCCCTCAAAATGACTCGAAATACAGCATTAATGTCTAAACTGCTGAAGCTAGAAGCTAGAGCTTCACAGGTTGCCACTAGAATCCATCCTCTTCCACATATAGACATCATGGAGCTGGTAGATGTTAGAGAACTTGCGTCTCCACCTTCCGTTTGAGGATGCCCACAGATGCTCAACATGGTTTAGGCCTGGAGACATGCTTGGCCAGTTCAGCACTGGATGACTTCTGAAGGCAACTGATTGCACTGGATTTTATCTAAGAGTAGTAATTCAATTCAATTCAGTTTATTTATATAGCGCCAATTCACAACACATGTCGTCTCAAGGCACTTCACAAAAGTCAGGTACATGCATTACAATTAATCCAAATCATTGAACAGTGCAGTCAGATTCTGTTATTTATTCAAATTGGATAAAAAGTTTTTCTATCTAAGGAAACCCAGCAGATTGCATCCAGTCAGTGACTTGCAGCATTCACTCCTCCTGGATGAGCATGTAGAGACAGTGGACAGTCACTGGCGTTGACTTTGCAGCAATCCCTCATACTGAGCATGCATGTAGCGACAGTGGAGAGGAAAAATCCCTTTTAACAGGAAGAAACCTCTAGCAGAACCAGGCTCAGTGTGAGCGGCCATCTGCCACGACCGACTGGGGGTTAGAGAGAACAGAGCAGAGACACAAAGAGAACAAAGAAGCACTAATCCAGGAGTACTTTCTATGGGAAGGAAAAGTTAAATGTTAATGGATGTAGCTCCTTTAGTCGTTTCACCTAGAAAGAAAGAACAGATAAACTCTAGTAAAAGGGGCTAAATATGCCACACGTTTTGGATCTATATTTGCATAAAATGTGTATCCTCTTCCTTTTGATCTGTCACATAAAATACATTGAAGTTTGAGGTTAAAATGTGTCAATATGTGATAAAGATCAAGCCGCATAAGTACGTTTGGAAGGGACACTAAAGACAAAAAAAAAAAACTACTGAAAAGCCTATGTTTTTCCAGTTTTGTGTCCCATCCACAGACTCTATTTCAGAATTCAGTGTTCTACCTTTTTCATGTTGGTAACTGTGTATGTCTATCAGTTAGAAAAATTACCATTTTATTTCTCATATCAGCTGACCTGCCAAACAGTTGAATATACAGTAATTAATAAGTACCGTGAAACAAATTGGCACATAGCCAAAGTCAGGGCCAAAGCCTTTATTTCCATCAGAAATACATGTTTCAATATGGCCATTTCCAGTTTTTCAAAACTGCATGGCCAGGAAGCCTCGCCTAAAAAGGAGCATGGAGGAGAAACTGGGTATTGGCCAGCTGCATTCAGCTTTCCCCAGTCAGTGTGGGTGTTGTCAGAGGTGTGCTGTTAAGGCTGGGGTTTAATTTGGGATTTGGGAGTAGGTTCAGGATTAGGATTGGGGTTGGGCTTGGGCTTGGGCGGTGCAGGGGAAGGACCAGGACCAGGGGCAGGGGCAGGACCAGGACCAGGACCAGGACCAGGGGCAGGTGCTGGGGCAGGTGGAATATAGCACCCTCTCTTATGCCACTGCATGTCCCGCACACGTCGGACGGACTGGATCTGAGGTGCAGTGGCTCCCCAAGCGTTCCAGTGCTTGAAGTCTCCATGTTCAAACACATACTGGCGCCCTCTATAGCCCGGATACGTGTATCCCACCCACCTTCATAAGAAAGAGAATAATATGTAAATTACCAACCATGACTAACAATGCACAATTTACAAAGGCTTAGATACTTTTTAAGTAAATCTGTCTTATTGCTCCAATCCTTTAATTCTTCAGCTCTACACTTCAGGCCATCGGTACGTCTCCATTATTTCTTTTGACTGAGAGGGTATATCTTACGTTCCAGAAATAGCCTTAGCACTAGCCACACGGTCTTGGAAACCATGAGCCCAAAGACTGGGTACGTCATCGTCAACAATCTCCATCTTTCTTCCTTCAAATGCTGCATTCTCAAACAGGTGCAACTTGTGATCTGCACTTTCCTAAGAAGAGAAAGAACATGCTTGCTTATGTTGCACTTAAAATCTGCAAAAGAATCACTTTCAATGATTACTTACCACTTTTAGAGGCCTGACGGAGCTCAGGTTGTAGCTACTCTGACAGCTGGTCCAGGTGCTCCAGCGAGGATACTCTCCTTTCTCGAGGACAAACTGCTGTCCAGCAAAACCCAGACTCTCAAATCCTATCCATCTAACAGTACAGACATGCTGCATTACATAAAACTGCAAAAGAGCAATATGAGCAAACTCAAAACAAGGAACGATATTCAAAAGCAACGGTCACTCACGGTCCAGACTCCACAATGACCGAGCCGATTCTTTGGGTCTTCTCCAACACGTCTTTACACTCACCAGACAACTCCATCTTTTTTCCACGAAAGTTCTCAAATTCGAATGCAACCAGCTGTGAAAAAGCAACAGGTGAAGGTTAATAAATGGTGAGGTCCAAATGCCACATAACTTAACCAGTTACGTCCTGATATTTAACAGAAAAGCACCTTATATGAGGCTCCAGCCCCTCCTTGGCCCTTCTGTGCAGGCAGCTGGTCTGGGGTACCCTGCTGTTCTGTCATATTTTCTCTAGAAACCCAAAAAAAAAAAAAAAAATTACATAGTAAAGTTTGCTTGCCATTTCTACACCCCTTCCTCATATAACACATATTGAGGTTAAACCTTGGTAAGCGTACAGCTAGTGGGTCTTACAAAACAAAAGTCAGACATTTTGACATATTCATGCAGTTCTTGAACTGTCAGGTGTTTTAGTAAAACTTCCATAATGCCACTTAAGAAGGATTTTTTTTACCTGGATGGCTTGTGCTTTTCTACACCCCGAACAAGCCACGCTCTCCGTCTTTCCTTTTGTCTTGTCTTTCTGCTTCCTGCCTGTCTCAGTGTGAAGATGTGTGTGGTTTTTGAGGCCTGGCGAGCGGTCGGTGGTTGCCAGTGGGGGTATTTATGGTTTATTTCTGGCCACAGCAGCAAAAAGCCTGTTGATGCAGCAAGTCTGTCGCACCCATTGTGTCCATCACACTGCATCTCAATAGCTTTGCCCTCTGTCCCTGGCACAGTGGCAACCACTGGCCAGGTCTGCCCAGGCTGCCATCCCCATCATGATTCTATAGGGGCAAAATGCACTGACCACCAGCCAAGAGCATCCACACAGATCAGTCTCACTCAGCACTATTGGACTGATCCAGCCTTTTGTTTTTGCATTTGTCATAATGCATCCAAAATATTTCAGCTTTATTCCCCTTATCTTCCATCCCCGTCATTCAAAATTTGAATGCATATTTCACAATTTGGATTCCTCAGTTTATTTCATTACTGTACCTTGTCATTTGTGTGGTGATTGTGATAGATCTGACTTGTTCTATTGGATCTTGGTTCTATGTTTTATAGTTGATCACAAGCTTATTTTACAGAGGTCTGAACATGTGTTAGAGATTAAGGAAACAGCAGTAGACTGGATTAGACCTTATTGCTCTGACATAATTGAGAATATTCCTCAAGTACCAAGAATTAGTTCTGGAGTACCACATGACTCAGTGCTTTGGCCAAATATCTTGAATCTATTTTTCTTGCGATTTTGTTCCAGTTCTCAGCTGGAAAAAGGTGGATTGCTACCCCTGGGTCCAGAGTCAGTCTTTGTTCCAGCTGGAGGAGATCAAGTATTTTGTGCCCCTTTCCCATGGGCTCTACTTTGGCCGGCTCCACTCCACTCAGCCTGTTTGCGACCGTTTTCATTACTGGCCTTTCTGACAGATGGGTTAAAATGCTGAGACTTGTTCTCTGTGAGTTTTTGTTTCCTGTTAAAAGGGAAAGGTTCCTTTACACTGTCACCACATGCTTGCTTAGGACATAGGTTTGCTGCAAAATTAACTACTCAATGCAATCAGCTGTCCGCTGGTAATACCTACCTCTGATCTTAAGATCAACCGTTGACATTGCTGATCAGATGATGCTGACAACTGGCATCATATGATCAGCTACTGTACTAAATATTATAATTATGACTAAATTAATGTGTAAATAAAATAAATGTGTAATTGAATCTAAATGTGACTGCACGATTGGATTGAACTGAAATGAAATGAATTTGAATTGAATTTGGACTGAGTAGGTGTCTGCCTATGACAGTTTATAAAGTACTTTGAGATTACAGTTGTTTTAATTTGGCACTATGTAAAAAAGCTGAACTGAACTGTGCATATTGTTTAGTATCGATTCATCCAAAAGTATAAAAAAGCTTCACTTTCACAAAGCAAGTTACTTTCCAATCAAAAGATCACTCTGAAAACAATTTTATAGACAAGAAAAACTTTTAATAAAGTTCCCTCAATTTCCACTAAGCATACACTATGATGACCAAAAAAATGGTTCCATAATTCTCAAAATACAGTTTTTAAGCAATAGAAAAGGCACATAGTTTTCTAGGTTTAACAAACTCAGAAAAAAACACATAAACTCACAGGCACACACTTCATGAATCTGTTATTGCCCCCAAAGAAATATATATATGTCTGACAAAAAAAACAGAAAACTCCTCTTCCTCCGTGAAAACAACTTCAAACATGGTTTTGCTAGTGGTCAGTTTTATTGCATGGGTGGAAATATGCTAATATTTTTGTTAAAGTGCTTCAAGCTTTCCTTGAGAAGGACTGTGATAGGAAACAAAAATAAAAAACCAGTGCAACTTAAACTAAATACACATTTCCATTTAGTATGTCTGTACATTTCTATGCTTTTCTTTGTTTTTCTCTGTTGTGTGAGGATTTTGGCTGTGCCCACACAACTTCTCAGGGGACCCTTAAAAATTACAGTAGGAGCGTTGGATTTAATAGCTTTGGTTAGACATTTAGTTGTAAATGTTAGATTAGGATTAAATACCAAAATGAGCCTTTTTTTAAAAAGCATCGTCGGTATTCTACTGAGGTGTTGTGCCATTATTCCCTGCCTGATCAACTTCACGTTTACATATGAAGACACAGAATGGGTTTGCTCTAAAGCACACTCAAACATCCACTGAGCTCTCAAACAAGACTTGGAGAAAATTTGTCTTGGCAGTAACACCTTTCAGCGTCAGCACACAGCCTTGGCACCATATTTCATTGGTAACATACAAAAGGTCATTGTTGTATCTGTGTCCAGAAAAAAGCATGACTTCTTCCCTTGGAAACGGTCCATAATAAGGCACTCAAAGTGCAGAATGGAGCAATCATGTGATCATATCGGCCATCGGCAAGAAGCTGGTGTGATCCGATTCCTGATGAAGAGCGTCAAAGCTGTGTTTCCTAAAGAGAACAAAATGCATTGGATATTATTATGGATAAGAACTGTGTTGCAGTTAAAATCTTGACATGCTCCGCAAATCCCAAAACAATCCACAGGCTACAACACTTATGTCTACATTTTCAAAAGAAACTAAACACAGCTGCCTTCAGGGATTTACATAAACACAGCATGGACATGGATCATTTATATTTCAGACATTTCACGATTTATTAGAAATTTAGCGGATGAGAAGGTGATACAACATACATCGTCGTTCAAATTATTAAAAAAGTAAAAATTTATTATCAGTTTTCTCTAAACAACACAGGGTAAAATATATACATACAATCCAAACAATATTTAGATTTGTTAATTCGTATGTTGCATCTTGACCAGATGCTTTATGTAGCTATCAGTGAGTTTCTGCCATAAGTCAGGCTGATAGTTTGACCTCTGTTCTTAAATTTGCAGAATTGGTTGAGTTTGTTTTATTTGGTCGGATTCTTGGCACTGACCTGGCTTTTATTGTGAGTCTACAAAATGTTGGTAAAGCATAGTCAGGGCTTTCTGAAAGCTTATTGTTAGTCTGCTTTATCCTGTCCTAAACCAGTGTTGATATGTATTTGAGATCATTTTCCTGCTGAAACACCCGACTGTATCCAAGTTTCTGCCAGGCAGCTGTTTATTTAAAGTGAAACTGAAGAATCTGGAGATAGTTCTTCTTTTTTGTTAGATCTGCTCCACGCAGTGCATCAGTAGTGCTGGCAGCAAGACAGCTCCACAGCATAATGCGGCTACCACCATGGTTGACAACTTGACAACGTGTTCTGGAAACCTCACCTTCACTCCTCTATCTTCCTGCAACTTCTCATCACTTTAGCTAAAATTCTCAATGTTTTTATTGTCTGACTATAAGAACTATTTTCCGAATTTTTGACCGTGTGGGCAGCTGCAAATTTCAGTTTGAAACTGCTGATTTTGAAACAAGTTCTTCACTTTTGGTACCTACTGTTTTTCTGTCCATGGCCATGTGAAACTTGCTTCACTGTGGACGGAGACACTGAGGTTTCAGTAGTTTCCAGTTAGTAGCAAGTTTGAATTTTGGTGGTTAATGGGTTGTTCCTGTTAATCAAACTTTTTTTATCTGATGGTGTCAGTTTGGGTGAGATGTTTGAAACATGGACACAATAGGGATTTTCAATCAGACAATCATTGTACACACACATTAAAACTGGTTTTGGCATCGATCAAGCAAGCCTTAGAAGCCATAGAGCACAGTACCAACTGTTTAACATAGTGAAGGCAGCATCATGCTGTGGGGCTGTCTTGCTTCCATAGGTACTCTTTCACAAAGAGGGTGAAATATTAAAGGATACGCGCATGCCATTTTTTTTTACTTCTCTTCATATCAGTACTAAATGTTTCAGTATTGATGACAATAACAGGTTCCCAAAGCAGAGTGATCCCAGACATAAAAAACTAGCTTTGAGAACACAGAGCAGGCTAACATGAAGCTTTTGGAAGGCCTTCACCTCAGATATACAGAAAATGTATTCACTGTACTTTCATGGCCTTTAATTTAAAGGAACTCTACCAATACTTTGTTTTTTAAGTCAAAATGTTTTATTTATGATTTTAACCAAAGAAAATCCTACTATAACATCTACAAAGAGAGACTCCACCAATATAATTTACAACTGAAAAATGCGAGAGAATCCTTCTTCTCTGAGATCATTAGCAAAAACATTAATAATTAAAATAATGCTCGTGCCTTATTTGCCACGGTCGACAGGTTAACAAACCCTCCTGTAACTGTAGCATCTGAACTCCACGCTATCAGGGCCTGCAACGAATTTGCTAACTACTTCACTGAAAAAACTCAAAAGATCAGAGGGGCAGTCAGTACATCCACATCAACTCCAGTATCACAGTTGTCTTCAACTAGAACTGATTTTGACAAAATTTCCCAATGTCATTAAATAAACTACAAAGACTTAGAAAAAATGTACAGCAATGCCTGCTGCCTCAGCGTTTTACCCACAGCTTTCCTTAGGAAAGATTTGCCTGTCATAAGGTCTGATTTAACTCAAATAATAAACACGTCCCTTGTGTCAGGTGTTTTCCCCAGGCCCTAAAAACAGCAATCATCAAACCTCTATTGAAAAAGAGATACTTGGACAAGCTGTTACTGCAGAACAACAGATCTATCTCAAACCTTCCCTTCATCAGTAAGATTATTGAAAAAGCCGGGTTTCAACAGTTAAACAACTTCCTAACAATGACCAGACCTTCGATGTCTTCCAGTCAGGCTTCCTGCTCACCACAGTACAGAGACTGCCCTTGCCAAGGTGTTCAATGACATCCGTATAAATGCAGACTGTGGAAGAACCACAGTGTTGTTATTGTATGACCTTAGTGCAGCATTTGACACTGTTCATCACTCCATTTTAATAGAGCGTTTGGAAAACTGGGTCGGCCTTTCTGGAACCACAATTGGTTTAAATCCTACTTGAAGGACAGGGACTTTTTTGTGTCAGTAGGTGACTTTACATCAGACACCACAAAAATCAAATGTGGCGTTCCCCAAGGGTCCACCTTAGGGCCCCTCCTATTCAATATCTACATGCTCCCCCTAACTCAGATTATACTAAACAACATAAGTTATCATAACTATGCAGACGACACACAGCTATACGTTATGATGTCAACAGGTGACTATGAACCCATTCAAGCGCCGGGTAAATGCTTAGAAGAAATCAGTGGATGGATGTGCCAAAATTTTCTTCAACCGAATCAAAACAAAACTGATGTAATAATTTTTGGACAAAAGGAAGAGTGTTTAAAAGTTAGCACACAGCTTCAGTTAACATAGCTAGAAACCACCAATCAGGCTCAAAACCTGGGTGTAGTGATGGACTCAGGCCTGAACCATCAGAGGCACATAAAGACAGTAACAAAGTCGGCCTTCTATCACCTAAAGAACATCTCCAGGATTAAATGACTTATATCTCAGAAGAAAAGACTAATTCATGCGTTAATCTTTAGTAGAATTGATTACTGCAACGGTGTCTTCACAGGTCTGCCTAAAAGGTCGATCAAACAGCTGCAGTTGGTCCAGAATGCTGCTGCCCGCGTCCTCACTAGAACTAAGACAGTGGAGAACATCACCCTAGTCCTTACACTGGCTCCCCATATCTCAGAGAATAGACTTTAAAATACTTTTGTTTGTCTATAAATCACTGAATAGCTTAGCACCAAAATACATTACAGACTTGTTGTCAGTGTATCAACCACCCAGACCTTTCAGGTCTTCTGGCTCAAATCTACTCTACATACCCAGAACCAGAACCAAACATGGAGAAGCAGCTTTTAGTGCTTATGCTTGTCAGGCCACTGAGCTGAGTGCAGGTTTGTTGTGCTGTGAGTACTGGGTCTTTATTCCTCCACCAGGGTGCGACAGGCAGGTGCAGTCCCACAGCTGTTCCGCATCAGGAGCAATCACCTGAGGAGCTTCAAAGGCTGCTGAGACCTTGGAGGAGGTGTTGGATTGTTTACTCTGCCAAGGCAAACACAGACCCTGCTCTGTGGTTGCCTTTGTGCTAATCTGCCTTTGTTCCTCCCTGAAGGTTGCTGTCAACAAGATCCTGCTCTGGATAAATCCTCTGTGGTTCTGGCTTTTACCCTGCTGGCTGTCAGCAAACCCGCTTCCAGAAGAACCCTCTGTGGTTCAGCCTCCTGCCCAATGGTAAATACTCAATGACTTTCACTCAGTCCAAGGACCGTTCTGGATTCACAAGATCAGATTGCAAGATCACTCCTCGCTTTACCTGGCCTGCCTGTCCACCCTCCAATGCTATTCACCATCTGGAGGAACCCGCTCACACAGCACGCTTGCCTGTCAGCCTAAGTCTCCGTGGCTTGCTCACTTCTCATCAGAACCATAACACTCCTGCAAATAAGCCTGGAACTCTTACCTTAACATTAAGAACCACCTGCCTGATGGTAACCGCTCTCTCTCTCCTAGTGAGCTGATCCCTGAAGCCCGCTGCCTACAGAATTCTGACACTGCCGAAAAACACTGTTTCAATAAACTTGTTAAAACCTTTCCTGTCTCTTTGGTGTGCTGCTCTAGAGTCTCCTGTCTCAGAACCCATCATGACAATGCCTCACTAATCTGGAATAAACTCCCAGAAAACTGTAAAGGTGCCTTAAGATTTGTTTAGAGTGGCCTTTGATTGTGCTAACATTAAGTTTTCAGTCCAACTTTCCTATTTTTTTATCAGTTTTTATTATCTTTCTAGTTTTCTTTACCTTAATGCCACTGTAATGTAGCCTACTTTCCCTATATATATATTAATTTCATGTACAGCATGTTGACTTGTCTTGCTACTAAAATGTCCTGTATAAATAAACTTTCCTTGCCAGTCCAATCTTATCAAATGTCTATCTAAAAGCTGTCACAGGCTTGTTGATGGTTACAAAAAGGGTGTGGCTGTGGTGCAAGCATTTAGGAGACATTTAACTAAATATTAAAGTGTAGGTATTTTTGAGCCTGTTTGTATACTTTATGACTTTTTAGATTAGAGAAAATTTACAATAAAATTTGTGAACCCACTTTTTTTTTTTTCAAAATTGAAGTAGGTTGATGTATAATCACCTCACAAAATGAATATAATTCATGCACATGAGTGAATGTAAAGTTCTGACTGGCTCTGTAACTTACTTGTGTCTAAGTTTCACCATTATGCTGACTCATACGCTTCTTAGACTTCAGCTCTTTTAACCATGCAGGAGACGAGGCAGCGCTGACGGCAGAGAATCAGTGTTTCAGTAAGTTTCTCCAAATGTTTATACTTTACAAGACTTTGAGCTTTTTTAAATATATAGTCATTATTTGAGCATACCTTCCATCCTTACTGTCGTTGGGGGGCAGCACTCGTGCAGCTCCTGCGAGATGAGCCGGCAAGCGAGGAGATCCTGAGATCTGTGACGCAGATGAAGCGACTTCCTTATTTTGACTTTCTTTCTCTTGTGGTCCTCTGTCTTTTGCTGTTCCTGCTCCAGCTGCTCCGGTTTTCTTTTTTATTCCAGCCTGAAAGATTAAGTATATTTTACATAATGGTATCCATCTATGACTTTATAAAGATGGTAACAAATAGAGAACATTTTAATTAACTTACAAGTAGGGCTGCAGGGCTAAGACCCGGAAACATAGGAACTTTCTGAGTAGATGTCGGAGGAGAAGAAGCTGGCTTTGATTTAGGGGGTTCCTCTTCCGAGTCGGATTCATTTTGGTTTGATTCGGCACCTTTTTTAGCTGAAAACAAAAAACAGATCAGTTAAACCATGCAAAGAAACCAAACTTCAAATGAGTCCCAGCTTTCATTTCAGATGAAATATTAAGAAATATAATGTAATGCCCATTACCGTCATGGATATTAAATTCTACTCTGGCAGCTTTAATCGATCCTAATCGGAGTGAGCGAGACGGACGCGATCGTGTTCGCCTCCTACTTAGAACTGCTTTGGATCTCTGTGTGCTGGTGTCAAGTAGAGGAGTAGAGATCTGTGGAGGGCAACAAAAATACATGAGTAAATACCAGGGGTACTTTCACACAATATAACCTTAAGAAAACATTTTCTCAGGTAGGTTTTTAAAAAAAATCCTAACTAAATTCAATGTCTATTTTGCAGAGGAAAATCCTTTATGATAGAGAAAAGGAGTAACCAACCTCAGGGAATGGAGCTAAATCTGGCTCTCTTTGAGAATCAGTACAATCGACATCTTCCGAGGAGACATCAGGGACTGGGTCAGAGATGGATGTTGGACTGAAAAAAATAACACCTCTTTAGGGCTCAGTGTAGGCAAATGAAAATAACAAAGACCATTGTTATATTTTCCTTTTTATGTTTTTGACAAATATAATTGTAAAGGCAATTTAGCAACAAATGATTGTGATTTCCAGTCAGGTTTTCGTTCACAACACAGCCCTTAGGCTGCATTGGTAAAAGGTAAAGATCACATGTCAACGGCAGATACAGAAAACCTCCAAATGGATGTTCTTTAATATGTTTTCAGCAAACCTGACTGGAGGTTTTTATCAAGAGACTTTTCTATTACCATGTAGAGTGGGAATTTTCTTGCACGCAGACTGAATATAGGTAGTCTTATTTGTACTCATTATCTAAATTGAAATATGCCAATCCAAAAATCCTTTTCTTCACAATATCTAAATACTCCCTCCGCTCAGATTATGAACTGTTAGATCTCTTACCAAACATGTGCTGATAACAAACAGTTTTATATTTTATATCAGTGAATGGATGGGTCAGAATTTCCTCCAGCCACATGGAGAAATGACCAAAATAGTTTTTGGTCCCAAAAATGCTGCTTTAGAGGTCAGTACTCAACTACACCCAATGAGGCCAAAACTATGCAGCATGCAAGAAATCCAGCTGTTTTTATAGACTTAGACATAATTTTGTCATAATATGCGGTTGTGAAGGACCAAAGCGGTAACAGAACATTGAGCCACTGAGACAGCAACAGACAAAGTGACAAGGAAGGGACCGTAACCAGGAACTTAAATACAACTGAGATGTTAAAAAACTACATGGAAATCAGGTGGGTGCAAATAACAATACACAAAACAAATGCGGATCATGACAAATGTTTAGCTTCCACACCTAACTTTCAAGGCTCCTTAGCACTGAAACGAATTCTTTGAAAAACCTGTGATGTGCAAAAACTGCTGGCTCCTTCAAACCAGCTCTGATAACATTGTAGTTTAATATCAGGTTGATCAACAAGTTTAAATATTTTTTTTATCTATTAATTTTTAATCATGTATTAGTATCATTGATTTATTTGCTTTAAATTATCATTCCACAGTTTCTTTTTTATGTGATGTAATGCTTACAATTATTCTTTCATTACATTTATTATTTTAATAGAATTTAATTTATTTTCATTGCTTTTTTCTAGTAAAGTCCTTTACCATGTATTCCAGTGGTCTCATACAAATAAACTTGCCTTATATAACATTTTTATTATGTTAATTATATATTTTTTTATCGAAGTTGTCAATCTAAAATCTTAAAAGCGCGATGTGCTCGATTAACCACAAGGGGGAGATTTAATGGCAAGACTCGAGAACATTGGATGGGACAGTTTTGTGTCCAGCTGCTCTTGTTTATGCTGCTGTAGGACAAAAAACATGTAGTCACTCTGGATGCTTTATTCGTTATATCAGACATTTCTCCTTCAGGCTCCTTGGGTTAAATCTATTTTCTCATTCGCCTATATTTTATTCTAGAATAAAACGTCTTTACCTACCTGTCAGGTTTGAGCGTTTGTTCAGAAATCCCATCCTCCTGTGGTGGTTCACTGTGAAACAAAGCCTCAATGGGGTTGTCCTCGTTGTTTATGGAGTAACTGTAAACCTGTGGCTGGGGAATAGAGACAAAAATTTAGTGACATATGATGCAACAGAACCAGTAATAACTCAAAAGATGCCTTTAACATGGCGGGCTGCAGGGAAGATCTCAACACTCAACTCATATATTGTTAACACCGTGCAGGTACCCTCTAATTCAACTCTGGCTATGCTCTACAAGAACAGTTTGTCTCTGCTCTGTAAGTTGGAGTTTTTCTACAGAGGAGCGAAGGCAGGGGGACTGTGTGCTGAGCCAACATCGCAAACTACAGGGGGAGGAGAAGACTAAGGATCAGCCAAGCATACGTCTTTTAATGAGCTGGTCACAGAGGCTGAGCTGTCCTACATAAACACCAGGCACATGAACTGCCACACACACACACACTAACGTACAGACACAATCGTGATGTCACGCCCACATGCAGGAATGCAGGGGTACACACACACACACACACACACACACACACACACACACACACACACACACACACAACACACACACAAGCATGTTACCAAACCAAACCAACTCTGTGCACTTCTGTGCAAACATTCCTTTAAGCTCACCTCATAGCTTGTCAAGAGACACATCCCACTTTTTGTTTTAGCTGAAACCGTCACCTGGATACAAGGCAACACTCGAGTAAACATCAGCGCCCACGTCTCATCTTCTTCATGGGTCAGTTTATTGCTCAGGGCTCATGGGGCAGCTTCATTTGCACAAAGCCTGTTATCTAGCAGCATAACAACACACATGAATAGGCTTCTGGTGATTTTCCTATAACCACAGCCTGTGTTCAGATGCAGCAAACAGGATCAGAGAGGCTGAACACAGGTGGACAATTTCTAATGTAACCTGTATTAATTCTAGCAAGGCATCACGTGGTTTTCCTAAAATTTGCAATAGCTTCTGCTGAATCAAAACAAAAGCTCCTAAGTTAAAAAAAAATAAAACCAGGTTTTAGGAATAGGCCCAGTGGCAAGACTGTTTATTTGTTGTTGATGGAAGATCAAGGTAAAAACTGGGTCATAAGATAGGAAGAGGGGTTATTTTTACTTGTAACACTCTGCAAAAATCTCCTTTTTGCCTCAAAATAGCTAAAATATTTATTTTGACTACAGCAGAATAACTTAACAAAACGTGATGAATTAGACATCCATCAAGCTACATCAAAATGTTTTACAGTCAGAAACAAGTTTGGCACCCAGATATTTTACAAACACTGACAGTTTAAGTATGTGTTAACCCTCACTGACACATAAGGCAAATATTATCAATACATACTGTTACTTGAGGGAGACTTTTTGTTTTTTTTGGGAGGAGGGGTTAAGTACAGTAGGGGTATTGTACTGTAGGGGTTATACATAGTGATCGTGAATATCTAACCTGTGGTACATAACTCTCTGGTTTAAGGCTGGGCTGGATCCAGTTTTTTTTTTATCACATTAGGCCTTTCTAAAAAATACCGAATGCCTACACAGACTTGTAATGTATGTAGTTTATGGCATTTCATGACTTTCTCATAGATTTTATTAATTCATTTTGTTAGGTTAAAGGCACAACAAAGTATTTGTTCTACTGAAATTGCATAAGAACAAAATGTCCTGTGCAATAGATACAAAGATAAGCACTATATTTTTAACTTACAATAAGTTTCCAGAATCAATACGTTACCCTTGAAGATTTCTTTTATTAAAAAATGTCCTACCAGTATATTTGCCTCATCAGATCTGAGCAGAAGACACAGAAGGCTGTAAACTTTCCTGTTGAACACCCACTCCAAAGACTGGCTTAAAACGAATCAAAGCCGGTAAAATATTTCCTCTATCTCTGTGACTCACAGAATCTCTCCAATATCCAGAAGACCTTTGTCTTCCATTGTGTTAACAATCACTACTGTTGCACAAGCTTGTTTTTATCAAAGTAAGATGCCTTAAACTTTCTTTCTGCACAGGTTTAGCCTACTGCAGCATCCTTCTCCTCTTTGACAATCTGTTTAACATTTCTTTAAAAAAAATCAGCTGCATGATGTAAATGGAGCGCACACAGAAAGAAACAGGCATTATTACATTTTATTTCTATGTATCACTGGCTGTCCCTAACATCCAATCAGGGTTGCTCATTTGCAGTTGACATGTCTTCTCTTAGTCTCTGATAGCACTATGGGGTATTATGCACGGATGCAATGACTACAGAAGGCATTGTGGTTAATTCTGTCTTTACATTGTCTACTGTTAAGTATGTTTGGATGTTGAATGCGGGTTGATTTGTTCTTTTTATTTGCTTTTTTTTGTTGTCTATAAGATGATGTAAATGGCGAGTGACGTGTTCACTCATTGAGAAAAATTTCCTGGTTAGGACAATAAAGTATATATTGTATTCTATTGTATTATATTCTTGTATTTGTTGTAACTGATTTTAACAAAATATCAGGATGTTAGATCAATTAGGGCACTTTTAAGTCTTTATCCAAATTGAAAATAAACAAGTTAATCATAGCAGCAAATTATTATATGGAGCAAATGAGTTGTAGCGTCATTATTGCAGGGTGATTGTTTATACCTGTAAATTGCAGTCACTGCAGTTACTGTACTAAGCACACTGTGTCTCGATTGAGAAAATAATACTGCAGCAAACCACGAATGTCAGCAGAAGAAGAGTTACCAGAAAACGCACTCTTCACATATAAAAACGAACAGACAGACATAACATAACAGATCTGAACTCTTCTTGCTACGAGCCACATCAAATTGGCAGCATTTAAAGATAGATCATTGCTCTTGCTTTGGATACACTAGTATACAGTACCTTAATGTTCAGAGATCTCTCTACTGCAGGCTACATAATCACTGCTCATATCCTCTCCACCAAACCCTTCTTAAAAATTCAAAACATTCCCTCAATAAAAATAAAAAGGAAACAGAAAACAGAGCTATTGATGGCATTTAACTAATTTTGAGAAACAACAGAAACTAGACTGTTATGTTTTTCATGCCATCAAACTGCATTGTTGTTTTTGTGAAACTGAAACGGTAATGAGATGGGTAATGAAACACTGAGTAGTGATGATTGTTCAACAAGGCTGGCTGGAAAGGGTTGGTTACATTTTATTGATGACTCTCTGGAACACTTTTGGGTGGTCAGTATCTTACCAGCAGCACACATAAATCTCAATGCTTGCAGCTGACAGAAATGTTTTAAGGGAAGTCAAACTACAATAAAGCAGGGTCCATTGAAAAGCAAAATAAATAAAACCTGAAAAATGTCAAAGCATTTAGAATATTTTTTTTTAGTTATTGTTGTACAGACTATTGTGTGTTACACTTTTTGTGTCATGAAATTGACCCAGTCGGAGTCACTATCTGATGCTGCAGTGATGCTATTTATGACCTATTTATGAAAAACAACTATTGAGGTTTGAGTTATTTAGAATTTGGGTACTCTGCTCTTAAATCAGCCCTGTTCTGAGCAGTGATTAGCTCTATTTCTCCATGAGAACCTTTCCCTGATTCTCCAAACCGAGAATGTTCTGACTGCTGTCTACAGCAGATACAGTAGGTACTTAGAAGTACTTCACACAAATCCACATGAATGTACCCATACCGACGATCCCTTCAAAGCAGGAATGGAAGATGCAACTCTCTGCAAAACTCATGTCATCACTTAGCATTGTTACGTGCAAATACAATGTGTAAAACATTAAGAATAATGATGAGCTTTATTAATTCTTTCCATGAAGTAATTACAGACCATTAGGCTGCAACTGAACACAGTGAACATTACAGGCCAAAGAAAATGTTCACTTTTTAAAATATTTACTCATTAACAGTAAATGATCTTGAGGCTACATGTGCTCTTATCTAAATATATGCAGAGAGAATAAGACAAATCCTTGTAAAATATGTTTTTTTGAGACATTTTACCAGCTCAAAAACAGCTGAGCAAGTGTAGACACAGCCATCGTATGAGTTAAAAGCTACCTCTGTGTGTGATTGTGAGACTGGCAGAGGAAGAAATGCAAGTCCAGGCAGAGCCTGCATCTTTATGTTTTACCTACGTCAGTTTTTTGTGGCACTCAAAGGAATGTCTGAAAAGTTGTTTTGGAGCTAAGTGGAGAAAATAACAGGCCTCAAGATGCCACAAGCACAAGTAACTTAAGTGCATTTTACGAGACAGGGGGTCCACAATATTATAACCTAATGTCTCCAATCTGCTCATCTGACTTGTAGTGATGTATTGACATACAGTTGCTTTGTCGTGTCACAACCTCCAACTCCAGAGTATTTTATTGGCATTTTGTGTTGGGAACAGCATTGAATCATGTAAAAGTATGAAGCAGAATGAAAATTCAAGTTTTTACAAATAAAAGTCTAAAAAGTGTGACATGCACCTTTATTTGGTTCCCTTCAAGCTGATACCCCTAAATAAAATCCAGTGTAAGGAAACTTTCTATAAATATTTAGGAAATGGATTCAACCTGTGTGCAATTAAATCTGAGTATAGATACAGCTGTACTGCAAAGTCCTTAAAGGTTTGCTGAACAAACAGCACTCCTAATGAACAAGAAAGTGTTAATCATAGCAGTTTGCCCAAAGCCATGTAAGGGATGCATCAATGTGGTAGAAGGTGATTTGGTCAGATGAAACCAGATGAGACCTAACCTTTTGGCATGGTGTGTAACGTGAGGGACATGTGGCAGAAAACTAACAAAGCACACAACCCTGTAATCCTGGAAGTAAAACCTGTCAGAAGCAGGAAAAGATTATTGACTGAGGCAGTTTCATGTTCTTGCTTGAAACAACCCTAAACATACAGCCAGAGTTACAATGGTCTGGCTTGGAGTAGATTAAAAGCATATTCATTGTCACAATGGTCCAGTCAAAGTCCAAAACTGAATCCATACGTGTCCACATGAAGAAAAGTTCACAGATGCAACATCCAATCTGACTGAGACTGTTATTCTGCAATGGCCAAAGACTTCAGTCTCTAGACTGTCAAAGCTGGTAGAGACAGACCCCAAAATACTTGCAGCTACAATTACAGCGAAAAGGGGTTCTACAAAGTATTTACATAGGAAGGCAGAAAGCAAATGTGCGTCACACTTTTCAGATTTTAATTTGTTAAAATATTCTCAAACTATGTATCATTTCATTCATATTTATGTACAACTTTGTGTTGATCTATCACATAAACCCTAATTGAATACAGTCCATCGAGGTTTGTGGTTCTAACGAGCCAATATCTGAAATGTTTGAGGGGTGTAATTACGTTTGCAAGGTACTGTGTTGACTTGATTGCTGGTGGAAGAAGTGAAATGTGAACTAAACCTGATGAGCAACACATGGCAGATACATGAAGAAATAAAAATCCTGTCAGATAAAGTCGTCTGAGACGACTGCGACATCACAAAGAAAGGGCAACACATGCACACATTCAGACAACTTCATCAGATATCCTTCCTGAAATAGACTGCCACTGTCGAAAACACTCCTTGCATGATTTGCATGGTTGGTTTTTAACAAACAGGAGTGGGCGTTTAGACTGGGTGATCACTGATAAAAGAATTTAAGAAGCAAAACTGACTGTGAAACAACTCTAAAACAACTCCTCTTTGTATCCTATATGATTGAAAACAGCCAAGCTCTTATATCCTGTTTATATTCATTAGCTTGATAACATGGTTTAGAACACAATTTGATATCAGTTCTCACAGAGCAGGTTTCAGTGGCTCTCTTCTGCAAAGGCTGCCGACTTCTGTCGGAGAGGCGTCGCAGGGAACGCCGGCTACGTCTGGTGAAGCTACGAAGGGGTGACACGGCTCTCTGAAACCTTCCCTCTCCATCTCCACCTTCCTCTTTTTCTTTATCATCAACATCCTCCTCTTCGTCGACCTCCTGCTTCTCATTTGTGGGGCCCCAGACCAACTCCAGAGCTCTTTGGAGGGACCGGCGGAAGCTGCCCACCAAGCCGGCAACCTGACGCTGGGTTGCTGACAGCTTTCCTCCTAAGTACTGCATGGTTGCTCACAAAGCAGACAGGGTCACCATGGGAACAGGGTCACCAGACAAAATGCGTCTCAGCTTCGTTGAAGACGGAAAGGTATTGCAGGTAGTTCAGAAAGAGAGGAAGTCAACATGATACAAGATGAAGTCCATTTTTTTGTCCATATTTTACATAAACAAACTTCCTGACAGTCAAAGTGCGCTGAAAGTAAAGCAAATTTGACCCAGTGCCTGTTTTTTTCTGTAGCTGTTTTAGCTATAGCATCCTGAACATGCAGCATGCAGAAAAAAGGATTTTTCCCATCATCACATCTTCATAGATTTAAAAGGCACTGGAAGAAGTCTGCATTAAGAATCCCCATTTGAAAATTTGGAGGTTAATAAAAGCTTCCAAAGTAAAATCATCCCAAAAAGCAGCGTGGCAAATATCTGCAACACCAAAACATCCAATGCCGAGTAATGAGCATTAGACGATCCCTTTATCTGTAGCAGAGCTAAATGAGTTCAAAGAAACAACAAAAGTAAGGAAAAGCTTTGCGCTCAGACGTGGGAACTCCAGCAGGGAGAAAAACAGAAGGTAGGTGTGGCAGGCCGGGCTAGGTGTGTTCTGTAACTCCCTCCGGATCTCTCTTGCTGTAGGTAAATGCAGCCAATGAATGAACCAGGTCTTTGTAAGAGGGAAAAAGAACAGGCAGGAAAACAGAATGCAGGAGCATTGAGTGAAAGGAAAGTTGGTGAAAGAATGGACGTCTAGCCTGGTGAAGTTTTTTGTTTGCACACAAGCCCATCCTCTTGTCTGAAAGGAGGGTTGGGGAGATTGAGAAGGGAGACAGACAGAAAAAACGAGAGCATGTAGGAACACCATGTATGGACATTCTGACATGCTGCCCTGTTGGACAGATCCAAATGAGGAAACATTGACCAGAAAACACCGTCTTATGATAAGAGCCATGTATCTATCCATCCATCTGTCTTTATGTCAGTACCCTGAATAAGGATGCATGGTCGGCTGCATGACATCTGTTTGCCCAGTAGACATATTACTCAGTCTGCTACAAACTAAGAAACGTTTCCCTTCATGGTTGTTCAAAATGTAATATTGCAGCATAAAAAAAGAGGCCTCCTAGTATTTTAAAACCACACTGCTAACTTTTTAGAGTGAAAAGCACTGCAGAGAAAAAGAAAATAAAATTTATATTTTCTGTGGCGCAGATTAAGGAAGTATAATTTCCAAGTGCACTGGCACCACTCTGTGGTGAAAACAAGAATTGCGTGAGATGAGCAAAGCAGTTCACCCGAAGGCCTCTACACAGCACCCAGGTGGTTATATGCAAAGCACAGTGACAGTGGACTTGCAAATTGGCTCATTTATAGTTTGTTTGTTTGTTTATTACAGCATGACACAATGACACACACATTCAACTACATAGTTAAGGGTTCCTGGGTTTGGTGTTTCATCACGTCTGCAAAGATGTTGCATGTGCAAACATTTGCTAAAGCAATCTGTCTTGACATCACTGTTGGTTAAAAATCATTCCCCTTGTTGATTTCTAAAGTTTTAAAATTATCTATAACATGTATTATTTAAACTATTTAAACTATTATTTTTGAATAAACACCTGCAAGGTTTAAAAACAGTTTTCTGGTGCTTATTGCTTCAGAATATTGTCCAGTATTTTGGAGAAAATTTTGCCAGTTTGTTTGTTCTGCTCTTTAAAGAACATGACTATGAGTCTAAGAAGGTGATATTAGCTGGTTATCTGCTCAGGTAAAGGCTACACTGTTTAATTTCACAAGCACCAATTGTTGCTTGCCAACTCTTTTGTTTTCCGTCCCCTGTCTGTCCGTGTTTTTGGTGACTGGAAATATAATCGAGAAACCAAGTTGTTCTTGCGAGAGCTTTTTTTAGCCAGCTGAATAGTAGTGTGCAGCAACAGATGGCAGAGAGAGAGTACTGCATTACATTAAATTCCATACAGCCCCAGAAAACTCCGGCACTTAAGGAATTTAAGATTTTTAAAACCTTGTTATACCTTAATACTTACAACTGTTTGCTATTTGACAACTTGAATAGATTCAAGTTGCTGCCTGGTCTTATTAAGGAAGAGCAGTGATCAAAAGTATCTGTAATTATTACATGTTCTATTTGCATGTGTACAAGATGTAACCCAACAGTTAGGTAAATACTGAAATTTACTTATGGATCCAGCCAGATAGTTGTTTAGACGTGGTTTGCTTGCTACGACTGTACAAAAACAAACCCCTGGTCATTCCTTTCAGTTACAAATATTAAAATGATCTCAAACTTCATGCATCACCACAGATCTCCAACATAAAGGAGCTTTGAATGAGCCACATATTAGTAACAGACATATAGGTTAAAAGGATTTTCCCTTCTGAAAGGAGAAAAACTTCCTGGTTCAATTTCCCCTCACCCACAGAAACCTATTTTACTATTAAAAAAATCCCAAATATGTTTGGTTCTCACCATGCTTCGCATTTAATGATGCATTTAATAGTGTTGTAAATGGTTTGAGCTGATCTATTTCCAGTCAGGCTATTAATCATGGTAACATGGTGCCTGCTTACTACATTACAATCAATCTAAATGTTATTAGCTGCTCACTACTGAGCTGGCTCAGCAGCACATTTCACAGATGTTAGCATTTCTGGGGGATTAATTCAGCCATCAGTGGTGGATACATAAACAGTCACTCATCCAAACTTAAACTTAAATTTCCAGTCAACCTTGACGTCCTTCATTCTTTCCATTTATGAATATAGATACTGTTTCAACAGGAGAACATAACAATTCAGACAATTTCATGCCACACAGCTTCCACCTTTTGTCACATTTACAATCTGACACAAACACATCTCCTCAGGGTAAATTCCACTTATTGCTATTCAGATCCTAGAGACTAATCAAAACCATAAAGCAAGACTAATACTGATCCCTGAACTTAACATTATAAGTACAAAGAGACACAAGCGTTGAATGTTGCAGGTTCTTTCGCTCAGTCATGCTCAAGCAAGTAAAACGAGTATTATTTTCTGGTGCTACAGGAATGGCAGTCTTTGTGCAGGTAAAGGTGTGTGTGTGACTGCCAAACTGACATTATTCAGCGGTGAAACATCCACATCTGCTTGTTCACTCCTATCTCTGCTCTCAACCTCACCCTCTCTTCATAATTAAAAAAATGAATCATGCTGTAGACCATGACCTTTTTTTAGATTCTAAAGCTGTTTTGTGAAGTTCTTTTCCCACATGTAGTAAGAAAAACTGGCACTGCTCAGAAGAAGTGCTTAGAAGAATGATAGGTCCTAAATCTGTAGAAACATCTTTTTTAGAGGCAAAATAGACAGATTTGAAACAACTTCCTATTTCTTCTTCAATAAACCCGTAATAGGTTTTGGTCATTCTTGTGCATTTGGATATTATTGCTGCTAACCTGGATGCAAGGGAGCTATGGAAGCAAATCAAACCAGCCACTCTTGAACTGCTCAAACTAAGAGATTTTGTATTCAAATCTAAGTAGAAAGGCACTAGGTGAGATCATCTTAGGATGGGGTAAGCTACATGACCTCTAATGGGACTGAGCCATGCTGCTTGGATAACACAAAGACTGAACATCACTTTACAAAAAGAGGTTAAAAAAAACCCAAAATTTTGTTTCAACAACCAAACAGAGGATATTCCTCTGGAAAACAAGTCAGTCAGCTGATTTCAATCCATTCCAGAAAGGAAACAATTTGCCACCATGTAGTAAAGCTCTCAATTTCCTGTAGCCAGAGCCAAACGAGGACTGAGCTTTTACTATTAGTTTTTATTATATGCATGTCATAATAATACTAGCTTGCATTTGGGCCTCTAAAAACAAGCTGTATTTCCAAATCTCTTCTTCTACACTGGATATAAACACATCAAAATTCAAGCCTGCACACAGACATCATATTTACACATTTACAGACACAAATGCATTTGAAGGTATAAAGGTAAAAGATGCATAAAAGGTAAAAGAAACATAATCACACAGTGAAAAAATTTAGAAAAATCCAATCTTTGATTTGAGTACAAAATCCCCAGTAACACATGCATTAATACCCTTGCTGTTAAAGCCTTGGGTTGTGTGGTGATCCATCTTCCAGTTTTATGGAAGAGACTACCTTAATTTTGTCTTAACGTTCTTGGGATTTCAAGGACTTCCTCAAACCATGTACTCCAACAACAACCCAGGGTCTTTGGAAAAGAAACAGGCCCACGGCATCACATATCCTCCACCATACTTAACATTAGGCATCAAATCCAAATATTTATCCTCTTTTTCCTGCCAAATCCACCTGGAGTAATTGAGACTAAAATGCTCCTACCAAGTCTCATCTGACCAAGGCGAAAGGTTCCACCTAAAGCCCTTTCAGGGGTGACCTATCTTTTCATGTTTACGTTTGTGATGGTGTGGGACAAAAAGCTTCTACCTCCCACACATCCCTATCAAACTACTAGTTGGCATCTATATGGTGTCCAGTGGTTGCTATGGTGATTTGCTGACCCCAAGATACCACTGTTTATTATCGTGCTCATAGTGGGTCCCCATCCAGCCTAGTGGCCAGTCACACAAAGAAATCATATTTATACCGCAAGATGAATACAGAAGGTCATTGATAACTAACTAAAGTCTAATAAACTCAAAAAAGTTGAATATATAAAAAAATCCATTATTTATTTTTTTAAAAGATTGTCAGAAGGACCAACTACTGTGCTACAGGCAATTTAATTAAAAAACAGACATTTTAGAAATAGGTTGTTTTCCCCTAGTATAAACAGCCTGAAATTAAAGATCATATTTTCTACATTTTTCAGTGTGATATTATGCTCCTAGAATAAAAGCAGAACTTATTTAAGGATTTTTGCACATATTCACCAGGGGTACCAGCAAATTTCCTCGCTACCTATAAATTTGAGTATTTTCTGACAGAATTGGTGTCAGTGGGTGAATTTCTCTGGACCTCGTTGAGCAAATTAAGCTGCAACTGATTAAAATGAGATCAATTTTATTTTTACCTCTTTGTCTTCCTCTTCTTCATCCTCATCTTCCTTCATCTCCACTTCTGAGCCATTCTCCATCTTCTCCTCATCCTTCTCTTCATCCCCCTCATCCTCCTCCTCCATCTTCATCTCTGCAGACTCAAACTGGTCTTCCACTGGCCTCTGTTCCTCCACCTTCTCCTTCACACCAAGATCTATCAACAACTGCTCCAGCCTCTCTTTCTTTGGGCTATCTGGGACTGGGGTGGGCACCAACGTTTTTTCTGCTTGCTCTGATAATTTTTCTTGCTGAGATTTCCGAGGTTCACTGTCGAAGGACACCAGCCAGTTGTCTTTGTTCACAGGTTCGACTGTCTTGCTGCTGCTGATGGGAGCAGTTTCCAGTCTAGGTAGGGGAGTCCATCTTCTGGATTTGACAGAAAAGTCGTCAAAGTCCACGTCCAGCAGAGGGTTCTGGACAGAGAAGTCATCGTAAATGACGTCGATGGGGCTCTTTGTGTTCTCTGAGATGTTTGATGAGGGGGAGAATAGGGGCTTGGACTTCTGAGAGTAATCTTCTGTGTCAAAATTGATGAGATTTTCCCCTGCTTTGTCATTCTCTTCATCTGCTCTAAGCTTTTTACTCGGTTCCTCAGCTCGCTGTTTTTCCAGGTCCTCCTGCATCTTTCTCTTCAGCTCTTCTGCTTTTTCTTTCTCCATCTGTATCTTTCTTTTCTCTATCATCTTCCTCTCCTCCTCTTGCTCTTTTTCTTGCTCCATTATTCTACCCAGCTCCTTCCTTTTTCTCTCCTCATCCTCCTGTCTCAGCCTCTTCTCCTCTTCCAGCCTCCTGATCTTCTCCTTCTCTTCAGCCTCTTGTTTTAACTTTTGTTGCTCCATCTGTTCTTGCCTGAGTCTCTCCTCCTCTTCCTTCCTCTGCCTCAGCAGCTCCAACTCCTTTGTTCTTTGCTCCTCAAGTTCCCTTCTTTTTATCTTCTCCTCTTCCAGCCTCCTGAGCTTCTCCTTCTCCTCAGCCTCCTGTTTTAACTTTTGTTGCTCCATCTGTTCTTGCCTGAGTCTCTCCTCTTCCTTCCTCTGCCTCAGCAGCTCCAACTCCTTCGTTCTTTGCTCCTCAATTTCTCTTCTTTTTATCTTCTCCTCCTCTTCCAGCCTCCTGAGCTTCTCCTTCTCCTCAGCCTCTTGTTTTAACTGTTGTTGCTCCATCTGTTCTCGCCTGAGTCTCTCCTCCTCTTCCTTCCTCTGCCTCATCAGCTCCAACTCCTTCGTTCTTTGCTCCTCAAGTTCCCTTCTTTTTATCTTCTCCTCCTCTTCCAGCCTCCTGAGCTTCTCCTTCTCCTCAGCCTCTTGTTTTAACTTTTGTTGCTCCATCTGTTCTTGTCTGAGTCTCTCCTCCTCTTCCTTCCTCTGCTTCAGCAGCTCCAACTCCTTTTCTCTTCGTTCTTCTTCCAGTTTCTGTTTCTGGATCAGTCTTTCTTCCTCTTCTTTCTGCCTCTGTCTCTTTCTTTCTTCCCTCATTATTTCTTCTTTTCTCTTCTCCTCCTCCAGTCTCAACTTTTCTTTATTTATTTCCTCTTCTATCTGTCTCTGTTTCAGCAGCTCCATTTGCCTTTCTTTTTCAATCTTTTCTTCTCTCAGTCTTTCCATTTCTCTTTTTTCTTCTTCTAACTGTTTTTTCTCCAATTCCTTCTGTTTGGCTTTCTCTTTCTCCATCTCTTCCTCCTCTTCTATTTGTTTTTGCGCCTCTTTCATCTTAAGTCTTGCCTGTTCGCTCTCCTCCTCCTTCTGCCTTTGTTCAAACTGTTGGTGTTTGAGTGTTTCTTGTATTTGTGTCTCTTCATCCTTCCTTTGGAAAATGCCAACTCTTCTGTAGATGGGCATAGGAGCGACAGCCTCCTCCTTGTTTTCAGCCTCAGCATCCTCTTTTTGTTTTTCATGTTCACTGGATTCAGGCTCTGGGCCCAGCATCAATGGAGGTCCACCGTCATCTGCCACCACGGTTCCAAAGCGAACAGAACGACGTTTGGCTTTCCTCTTCTTCTTCAGTGCACTGTCAGTGGTCAAGTCTTTCTCATCAGCAGCAGCGACGTGGTTCCTCTGTGGCTGGATATCATCTTCCTTTGGGTTGTTGATCTCTGCAGGTGCCTCTGTTGCATTTTCTAAGTATTTATCTTCTGTTCTCGCCTCCTTTGGTGGTTCAATTTGACTCCTTGTAGGTGAAGATACTGTGGAATGTGCGTCCACAGGCTGGGTGGCTGTTTCTTCTGCTGAAGGAACTTCCAATCTTGATGTTTCAGGTGACTTCTCATCTACAGGCTGAAAGCTGCAGAAGAGACAGAAATCATTAAGTGCAGAAGAAAATGAACAATGATGAACAAAGAATTGGGGCAGCCATTTACATTAGCTCATTACACTAAATTATATTTCACAATATTCATAACACTAAACCCCATTCTTTGAACTAAATTCCCAAATTTGTGAGCACATTTATTGGATTAATCACTTTTTTTTGGCAAAACCAGAATGCTTTCACCTCTTTTACCCTTTGTGCAAAATTTTAAACACATTCTCAGACAATAAAGTGCTGTTTTGGAGCATGATGCACCATTGAGATATATTGTGAACCACACAAGGCTAAGGTGAGGAGAAATAATGAATAGAGGTCAAAAATTTAACTCAATAACTCAAAATTCATAGCACGTATGTCTAATGATGTGACAAAATCAACCAGTTCAGGATGCAAACAGGTTGTTTGGAGATTCACATTAGCAATGGACAGACCAAATCCAAGGCATTGACCAAAAACACATCAAAACTGGTTTTAAATGGATAAAACAAGCACACATTGCTACAAGATATTGCCACCATGCGGTGTCTCAGGAGAGCGTGGGCAATCACTGCCGACCTCTCACCTGGGACAGCACCTGTTGACCCTCATGCCATCTGGCAGGAGGTGCAGGTGCTTCAAAGCAGGCCTAACAGAGTGTGTGCTAATTGTAAATGATGTAAATAAAGATATCCCTTTTAATTTGTTTGATTATCCTACGTTTACTGTTTTTACCGTGTTCTTTATATTGCTGGAGACGAACTGCAATTTCATTGTATACCTAAATATGCAATGACAATGAAGAAATATTCTATTCTTTTCCATATCAGCAAAAATATCAAACCTGAGAGACGCTACATATAAAAACGGATACTCAGCTTTTCTCATGCTGCCTCTGTGTAAACTCAAAGTTTAATTTGGAAGTATAATGTCCTAACTTGCATGGTGCAAGTGCTGAAATATTACATGGTTCCTATCCAACTTTAAAAAACTAAGGACAGAAATGGAGACACAGCAAGAATAAAACAAGCTACACTACACAGTGAGCACACCCTTTTTAATGTCCTGACACATCACAGCGGAAGAAGGAGAAGAACGTCTTAAACTTTCCAGCCAAAACAGCCAAAACAGTTCCAGACTTGCACCCTCCGCATAGCAACATAAGACAAAAACAGACAGCTGTGATGGTAGACTTTAGATTCAGTTATAACCACCAATGTCTGGCAAAAGTAAACTGTGTCACGCTGCAGTGATGTTTGAATAAAATCTTACTGGCACAAATGGGAGATAAACATTGAAATATTTTCAGATTTATTCAATCTGTCAAAGGAAATGAGTCCAGTCTGATTTTTGGTTTTAAATGATGGTCATTAAACAAACATATTTAGTTAAAAGAGACGATAGCTGATTGCTATCTTTATGTAAACACTGTGAAATAAATGTCATGCTTGATTGCACCAGCTGAAGAAATTTATTTTCCTTTGACTCATGCCTGGTCTTGCAGAGAGAGCAGAAGGCCTCACTCACCTCTTGGAGCAAACCCTGGCTACAGCCTGAGGTTTCTTCTCAACCTTCTGATCCTCTGGACCCGTTTCTGCTGCCCAGTTTTTGATCTGCTCCTTCACACCTCCGATTCCGTTCAAAATTTCTGGGTCCTCTCTCTTGGTCGGGACGTCCGCCTGTGACACAGAGTCAAACAGACGACTGATTCTCTTTTTAATGCTGTTTCCGCCTGTAAAATCCTCATTAGGTGCATCACTCTCTCTGATTGGAGGCTCTGTTGTTGCGGGGCTTTGTTGTGTATCAGAAGATTCTGGTTTATCTGAATCATCTTTGGTGATGGGTTTGAAAGTGGCCTTCGAAGGCTGAGGGGGCAAAGGGACACCACCTGACTCAAACTTTGAGGTAAGCTCTTTAGGGAGACGCTTTCTTGTGCTGCCACTCTTGTATACGGAATTGTTTGGTAAGAAACTGTTGCTGCTTGACTCTTCAGTCATTTGGGTAACAGGAACTGGAGTATCACTTTGTTTCTCCTCTCCATCCTTCTGCTCTGAGCTAGGAACAGCTTCTGATGGTGTTTTGTGATTTGTTTGGATGACACTGTCTTTCTGGACTGATTCTGACTTAAGTTCCTCTTTAGGTGGAGTTGTTTTGGTGGTTGGATCTGGAGCAACCGTCTCAGAACCAAGACCATTTTTATTCTGTGGAGGTGCTTCACTTGCTTTTGTTGCTTCTGGTTGAGATTTAGGCGACACACCGGCAGGTTGAGTTTTGGGAGCTGAGGCTGAAGTGGGTTGAGGCAGTTTCTTTGCAGGGGTGATCACAGCATTGGTCGGGCAACTTTTTGCCTCTGATTTTTCAGTCTGAGGTGTTGGTGACTTAGGTGTAGGGGCGGTTTTGGGAGCAGTTTTTGGAGCACTGATGGAGCGAATTGTGCTTTTTGTTTGCAGGGAGAAAGGTTTGGGTGTGAGACCGGGTTTGGGGGGCAGAGCTGGCTTTGTTTTAGGCAGGCCCCCGCTCTGGGAGGCCTGAGTGGTGCTCTCCATTGCTTTGTCTCTGAGAAAGAAAGGGAGAGAAGAAGAGCTTACTCACAGCAATCCACACAGTGCCTTGAAGAAGTATTCATACCTCTTGGACCTTTTTACATTTTGTTACATTAAAACCACAAACTGGATTCTATTTTCTTGGGATTTTATTTGATTGACCAAAACAAAGTAGTTTTATGAATGTATACATGGGATCAATCTGAAAAATGTGTTGCATATTAATATTCAGGCTGCCCTGTATTTAGCTCCATACATCTTCCTGATACCTCTGATCAGCTTCCCCAAGGCATGATGGGGCCACTACCATGTTTAACCAGCAGAATGGTGTTTAAAGGGTGATGTTCAGAGTTAGTTTGTTGCTAGATATAATGCTTTTTGCACGGGCCAAAAAATTAGCTTTTCATCCCATCCAATCTTACATCCTTTTCTGTTCACTTTACAATTTAACTTTACTTTATGTTGATCATATAAAATCCCAAGAAAACAGAATGAAGTTTGTGTTTATAACTTCAAGCGGTATGAGCCACTGCAATAAACTGAAAATCTTCATAATACTCAGTTAAAACAAAACAAACTGGTTATGTTGGAACTACGAGGACAGGATGGGTCTGGTCTGTCCAGATTTTTTTAAAAGCACATTTCTACTGAAAGAACAAAGTGAAACACATCAATCACACTGAACAAACACTGAACTTTCTCAGTGCTTACGTCTCAGACTGGTCTCATTTTCAGTCCGGGTGTTCCTTAGGTTTCAGTAAGCTGTTAAGTTTTTCTCAAAGACCAAAAAAGCTCATTACTGAAAACTTCAAAATAAAATGGTCTTCATGATAAGCGTCTGCATTATAGATAAGACATGACCCATCACTGACTGAGGATCACTGTATTGTTGCAAGCACCTTTTCATGGCTTTAATGAGTGATAAGACCTGTTAATTCAGTCAGATACAGAATTGTGTTTTATGCTGCTTTTAAAATAGCTGTAACATCTTTAATTGTAATCTTTAATTTACCCTGTGCTGTGTCTCTATACTAACCATATAATCACAATATACATCTAGAAAATAAACAGATATTATCAGATGTCTGTTTACTCTAAATAGCAAGCTAAGTACCAATCTTTTCATCCACTGATAACATTGAGTTCTACCTTACAACAGAAAAGCCATGTCTTGATAGAAAATCAGTTTATATCCTGACGAAAAATCAGTTATCACTGGATGCTTTATAAAGAGTGGAGCTAAATGAGGTAATGCTCGGTGAAATGTGTAGATGGCAAAATTAACTGATATCATGCCATAATTAAAACTGAACGGGTCCAAAGAAAGCAGACTGCTCTTCAGTTTTCCATTTTAACACAGCACGCTTTGGGAAAATATTACAAACAGACAACGCAACTGTAGTGTGAACCAGCTCTTATACTTTGACCTGTTCATATATCCTGTACAATTCATGTGAAAAACCAACAAAATACTGCTGTATAAATGTGCACACCCTAAAGCTAACACTTTGCTGAAGCACATTTTGATTCAGTTTCAGCATTCAGTTTTCTTAAGTTCACACTGCCATCAACTTTAATCTGATAAACCTGAAATTTTTACCCTTCAGCTAAATAATTTGCTGAGAGGTTGCAAGGCATAAAAATGATCTCATTGCATAAAGGTATCAGTCAGGAGAAGTGTATCCATCCATCCATCCTTCCATCCATTATCTATAGCCGCTTAAGCCACACTGGGTAACAGGGGTTTGGTGCCTATCCCCAGCTGTCATTAGGTGAGAGGTGGGAGGTGGGCTAACACCTTTTGCAGTCCAAGCAGAACATCATGCCCATAGTGAAATATGGGGAAATATGGTGATGGCAGCATCATGCTCTGGGGTTACTTTTCTTCAGATGAAACTAAGGTTTTCTACAGTGTGGATGAAGTTGTGAATACTCCTAAATACCAATCAGTTTTGACTCAAAACATTCAGGTGTCTGCTTCAAAGCAGAAGATGAACAGGGATGTTTATTTGCAGCATCATTGTGAGTGCAAACATACATCTCAGTCACCAAAAGAATGAATGCATGACAGGGAACCATAAGCTGTGAAACTTTCTAGAAATAACTCAGAACTAAATTTAACAAAAAATCCACGGGGACAAGAGATGTCAACACAATCTGATAGATTAGGAGAAACTGTACAACAAAGAATGGGCAAACACTGTCACGTAAAGATGTTGGTTGCAGATTGACTCCTACCAAAGAAGACTGAATGCTGAAATGGAATCAAAAGGTGCATCAACAACATATTAGTTTAAGGGTCTGCACACTGCAACTGGGTTATTTCACATTTTTTTGTTTTTCCTTTTAAGATGTTTTTCAGCTGAATTATACCAGATAAATGTTACATTATGTTTAGAAAAAAACTGAAATGAAAAGAAAAACCTGGAATTTTAACAGGGTTGTATAGACCTTTTGAAAGTCACTGTTTAGCCCTGATCTCATTAACTGGAGACCTTAATATGTGTTGGTTCTAACAGGACTCCTCAAATGTCCTGAGCTGACAATGAGGTAGGATTTTCTGGGGATTTGTCACTTTAAAAGGTTCATTTAGCTTCTTCCCCTTTTCCATCCTAGCCTTCTTTCTCAGATTAGAAACTGGTCCTAAATCTCGATCAGACTCTTAAAACAATCTTCTGTTAGGTAGCGGTTTTGTTCAGCTCACTAAAGGAGTCCCATTTCCATTATAACTCTTAGTTAAAGGTAACGTGTAGTTTACAGTTCTGTGTTGTCCTGTTTCTTATTTGCTTTTGCTTATCACACGTTTGACCTCAAGGTTGTAATTTAATATTTTTCACCTCATGAAATGATTCTGACACTGCACTTCAACTTTCCAAATATATGACTCAATGCACTTGAAATATAAAAACCAACCAAATATTGCATCCAAGCAATGCACAATTGCACATGATATTTCAACAACAATTGAGATTCAATTTGTTGAACAGCTCTAGAAGCAGATAAAGATTCTTTATATAATGCGGGATATTTCTTACTATAATTCTGAGTAAATTGTCGATTTTTTTCTAATTCTTATTTGGTGGCACTAGTGGCCTCTATTTTGTAAGTTGACCGCAGGAAGTGGGGTGGAGGGAGAGGGGAAGAAATGTGGTAAAAGTCAACGGGCCGGGACTCGAACGAGGACTGCGCAGGGCTCGCTGGCTTTACACCTGCGTCACTTTTGTAGGTGCGGTTTAAGATTCAGCGTGGTTAAGAATACTAAATAAGATAAAATGAATGTTGATGATAAAAAAAGGCAGGTCTAGTTTTTGATAACCGGTGAGATTGGTTGAGTTCTGCGCATAAAGACATTTTGAGAGACTCAAAGTCACACTCGGGTCACTGACAACAACTGGAGCAGGCAGTCCGAATGAGTCATCACATCAATTTTACTGTACAAAATACACAACATCAAATTCTCCCACAGAACCAAGAGCACTGAAATGATACAAAAACCGCCCTGTGATTGGCACTGGAGCGCGCTGAAGATGATTAGATTTTATCACACAATGTGAAAGCGGTAACTTAATGTTTCTAAATCTATTACACTAAATACCACAGCACATTGTATGCAGTATCGGGTTGGGTCAGTAAGACGTTTTGCACAAACCGGTAAGTCCACGTTAACTCCACATTGACACTTTGCAACATCTGCAAAAATGCTCTGGGTGCCACCGGCTGTTTTGATCCTAAACAACAGTGTACATGTGCGCCGAGGGAGTTCCTTCTTGTCATAATATACGTTATGTTGCTTTAACACAAAACACCACTTTGGGTGTGCGCTATATTGTGTAATTGGATCAGCCTGGGATAAAGCTGTGAACACCACACAGTGGGGGTAAATAAGAATAACGTGCCTTGTTTGTTTCTCCCACCTCATTAGTTTTCCTTACACTTGAATTCCCAGGCAACAAACACTGTCCGGCAGATAAAGCTGCTGTAGAGTTGATTTAATGGATTTCTCAGTGGAAATCCCTCTGCAGCAGCCTCTCATGCTGCCAGGCCTTTGGGTTGCTTTATCTTGGTCTTTGGTGCCTGTCACCCTGCCAAGGCTGTGTTGCTCCGGCTGCTTTAGGTTTCCATGTTTACGTTGGGTTCACGTCTTTGTGAGAGCCCGATTTGTTTAGGGTTCCGTTTCACACAAACGTCGCGATATAATAAGTTACCGTTTGGGTGCTCATCGCTGCTGTCCTGTTACAGGTTGTTAATAAGTTCCTAATACAAACTATGAACTAGCAGTCGTTGAACCAGCCGTGTCCTCCAAAACGTGAGAAAAATCAATGTAACATTAATTCAAGCGGGTCAGCTGAGAGAAGCCTCAATAACACAGTTATTACCACCGGATTTAGCCTAAATACCAGCAAAGATGCGCACCTGTCTGTCAGTGTAATGCAATTCATTCAATAAGACATCACTACAGGAATTAAGTTTGTTTATTTACCTCGTGTCCTCACGCAGGTCTACAGGTGAACGCAGGAGGAAAGTGGGAAGAAGTTAATGAATCAAACTGTTTCCGTGAGAACACCTCGCCCATTGAGCTGCCGTCTGCCTGTATTTTTTGTCTTCTTTCAAGTCATTCACAGTAAGAAGACGTCCGCCCGCTGCTAGACCTCCACCCAGCAGCGGACACTCCCTCCGCCCCGCCAGCCTCAGCTCGAGCGTCTCTGACGTCAAGGTGCGCAGGGCAAGCGCTACAAAACAGGAAGTAGTGTGTTGCGACTTCAAAATAAAAGTGCGGAAACCTCGTTACTCTGTCACCCCTTCGCCCTTCATTCTTTAGCCCTAGGCGGGAAGGTGTCCCAGTTGTTGTTTTTGTGGACTACAGGGAAGGCTAAGTGAAAGTAGCCCCTCGTAGCGAACTATTACTGACCACACTTGAAAATAAAGGGATCGGAGCTGCTCTTACAAATCCCCTGATAAATGTAAATATTTCATCTGTTAAAATATTTGTAACGACACAAAATCCACTGTAATGACTAGTTTGAAGTGTTCAGCAATATGTTTGACATCATTGTTATTTATTGTTAACCAAAAAAAAAAAAAAAAAAGCAAACATAAGATATTTCTGTATTTAAAACATTGTACCATACCGACAAGCCTTACAATGTGTAGTTTATTTCATGCCTTTTTCAACAAGCAAACAAACAAACAATAAAATAAAGTTAAATGAAATAGTAGTAAATATCTATTTAAAATATATTGTCTCCGGACTAAAAACAGCAAATACAGTCTAGTTTATAGTTTCATGCATTTGTATATATTATCCTAGTGAAAGATAATGTACTAATGTATATAACGTTTTGACATGCATACGTATATTTTCAGTCAGATTAATCATAAGTATTCTCCAAGTATATTAGAAGATTAGTAAGCTAATTAAATGTAGCTATTTTGGACTAATATATTCATGCTAGTATATTAGTAAAGCTTTTTCAAATATTAAAATAAATTAAAATAGATTTATTTGTCAACAGGTTATATTTTTGTCCCTTCTTTAAAAAGCATACAAATGTGTGCTATAGGACTGCTAACTGCTTTTCACACCACACATTGACGAGAACATATTTAGTTAGAACTGATCTGTCTTGTTGAATGAGTGTCCCATTTCTCATAGGAATATATTAATCACTTCCTGATTTAAGTGCCAGGAGACAGGTTAAACGATAGTTCTAGTTGTAGAATCATTCAGTGTATTGCCAAAAGCTCTGAAGTACCCCGAAAATCCCTGAATTCAGGTGTTTCAATAACATCCATGACCACAGGTGTAGAAAATCGAGCACCTAGACATGCAAACTGCTTCTTTAAACATCTGTAAAAGAATCTCTCAGGAGATAAGTGAATTGAAGTGTGGCACCGTGATAACACCTGTACAATAAATCCATTGGTTATGCATCTTCCCTTATTATACAGTCGACTGTAAGTGGTATCATAACTATGCGTAGGCATGTAGGAACAACAGCAACAATGGCCACGTAAATTTACAGAGCGGGGACAGTGCATGCTGAGGTGCGCAGTGTGTGGAAGACTACCAGGCTTTATGGGACCTTTAGATTAGCACAAGGACAGTGCACATACTAGATCTTCACAGAATGGGTTTCCATGGCAAAGGATAGGACACAGCAGTGTGAAGCAGTCTGTCAACGGAGCAGTGCAGACATATTTTTTGGAGTGAGAAATTCACTTCTCTATCTGGCAATCTGATTGATGAACCTGAGTTTGGAGGTTGCTCAGACAATGGTGCTTTCCTCACTGCAATGTGCCTTTTCTAAAGTTTGGAGGAGCGATGATTATAGTTCTGGGTTGTTTTTCAGCGGTCTACCTTGGCTGTGAAATTCCAGTGAAATAAACTCTTGCTCTAGCGTACAAAGAGCAAGCCCATCTTGCCCCACATCAGTGTCTGATCTTACAATTGATCTCTAAAAGTAATGCTCAAATATTTCTATAAACATTTCTATAAACAGTAGAGTCATAACAGTTATAGATGCAAACTGTGGGCAATCACCATACTAAAACCTATGTATAAAGGATGGGATGTCATTATTCATTTGTGTGTAAAGGAAAATGTCTCCAAACAGTAGCGTAGAACAATACGAAAAATAATAGGCCTACATAAAATGACATACATGTCTCTTTGGGTTCAAAATTATACTTTTTAGAATATTACTTCTTTAAAATTCGTCTATTACCATCCATCGGTGTAAACAAACCATGATAGATCTCTTGCATCCAAGACCACAACAAACTCCTGCTATAACATACAAGGCATGGTCAGTCTTTTTTAATCATCTGTAACATTTGTGCTTTCGTCATAACCATAATGCTTGCCAAAGTCTGAATTAAAAAAAAGACCTCCGACTCTTATTTTGAAAAGCCTAAACAAAAGTCGTATGTATGAAAATTCAGCTTCCCTGTAGTTTGGGTTTTCAATTGACTGGATAAACAGGTTCTGATTGAAAAGAAAGGCTACTTTACTCACCAGAAGTGAAAAGGAATAGGATCTGTGTTGCTTTTTTGTGGATGTTGCTGAGGCTACCTGCAGCTTTTGAACAGCAGGAGCTGCCCTTCAGCCAGCACAGCAAACACGAATTTGCATTAGACCTGAGCCTTTACAACGTTAATTTGCGTTGCTTTCATGCGCCTGGGACCAGGAAACAGGAGAGTGAGGTTTCAGCAAATCTTAAAAGCAGAGACTTCTTAGGTAATTCAAAGTGGGAGGAAAATGATCGGCCGGTTGCGTTTTATAACCAGGCTACATGTCAGGAAACTTGATAGATATATCTATAATTAGCAATGACTAAATAAATAAATACAATGGAAAATATACAAAATTATTTTCCATACTAAAATTAATTATTACGTAACAATTTACAATCAAGTACATATTATACTATATCAGACAAGTTAAATCTTAAGTTAGAAATCACTAAAGGTAAAAAATCTATCTATCTATCTATCTATCTATCTATCTATCTATCTATCTATCTATCTATCTATCTATCTATCTATCTATCTATCTATCTATCTATCTATCTATCTATCTATCTATCTATCTATCTATCTATCTATCTATCTATCTATCCATCCATCCATCTAGGGGCTTGGGAGTGTGGGTGCTGCATTTTCTCTGTGGACCACCAGATGTCGCCGGGGAGTATGGAGCAGTGGATCCTGTGACAGGTGTTTCAGGTCTACAGCTGATTGTGCCTGCCTGGGGAGGAGTATTTAGGAGTCTGCTGCCAGTCCTTTGATGCCTGAGTGTTTTGCCAATGTGGTAAACTCCAAGCATCAAGTTTGCGTGACACCTTTGTTAAGGAAGACTTCCCTTGTGTCTTTTCTGCTTCAGATTCTAGTGCCTGTGAGGTGTGGGCAGATCCCCAACCTAAATCCCACGACTTACAAACTGACAGCTCGGGCTCTCTGGTTCCACGTTCTTGGCTGCGGCTTGGCTCCTAACCTCTGATATCTGGCTTCCTGCGAGTGAGGCATGTCTACCTTTGTTTAAGCACTGTTCCTACCTGCTTCTGGACATTCCCTGGACTCCCACTTACAAAGGCTCTAACTGTAACCTTCCCAGCTTTGGATCATCACGACATAAGTACGCAAGCTTGAAACAAAGTAAGGAATTCAGCGTGTGATCTGAGTTAACCTGCCTGCACTCTTCTTCCCAGAAGTTCCTGAGAACCTTGTCACCAACCTGAGCTACCCTGACTGCGGTGTATTTCTAAAAACCTGGCCAGCCTAAATAAAACTGTTAACCTGCTTTAGTCTCCTGAATGTGGTTATGCATGTGGGTCAAACAGTTATCTAAAGATCTTTCTATTTATCGCAGACCTTGGTGCTCCCAAATCTCCTTTCAACAAATTTATTAACCTTGCCTAAATACAGTATACATTTTTAAAGAGTCACCCAAATCCTATTCCTTTTGCTGACAAACTACATTTTCTTCTTTATTTCAAGTTGTGCCCAAAATAATCTACAGACTGGATTCCTTCATTTTAATAAGGCAAACATAAAAGTCATTTTTAAGATTTGGATCTACAACAATTTACACATCCATTCCCTATAGAATCTGACTAGTTTTTCTTTAATTAAAATATTGCATGTTTAGCTTATCATTGAGCGGTTAAAAACATCCCTTTTTTTTATCCCTTTTTTTTTTTGGGTCTGCGACTAATTTTGACTTGACAATTTGGCCTGACCTGGTAAACAGTTTGAACACCCCTGGTGTAAAGGATCAAATGTAGTTACTGTTTATTTAAATCAATGTAAAAGTTTGAAGGCATTACAAAGTTCAGGAAAAAGAACAAGTGAATTCGACTTTATTGACTGATTTATTTGGTTCCTGCTCATGTCTTAAAAGCAGCATTCTCTCGCCCCCTGGTGGACATTTTTGCAAACGCTTAGAATCCTGAGGCTCAGAGCCAGTTGTCATGGCAACCATCCAGCATGTGCTTACAAAAACAAGAGCTTGACCGTTCACCGACAGTTCTCCCGATATTCGACATCTGCGACGCCATCTTCCTCGTCCTCCGCTTCTTCCAGCGTCTTTTTCAGAAGAGGTGGTGAAGACCAGGTATTCGCAGGGTTTGAAGACGCAGGTGAAGCCGAGGTAGATCCAGTGAGCAGCGATGAGCGGAGCCAATGCCCGCAGCGACGCGCCTGTTGCTGAAAATGTCTCCAGCGGCGGGCACGGTTCTTCTGCCCCTCCGCGGGACCGAAAGCCCGGCGGAGGCGTCTTGAAGAGACTCAAGTCCCGTCGAAGCCAGGTGGAGAGCAGGCCCGTGACGGAGGAAGAGCTACGGACGAAGAATGGACACATTTCTCCGGAGGATGTGCTAGGACTGCGAGTTGCTACGAGAGGTTTGGGTCGCTTTTTATAGCGGGCGAAACCTGCTGAATTACAGAAAAACAGGGCTTAAATACCCCTCATTAAAAAATGGAGACAATCTAACGAGCTATGATGCACTGTATGATGTTATTACAATGGCATAATTAGAAACACCAACAACCCTTTTACGTCATAGGTAATTATTGTTTCTATAATTAAACCGCTCAGAGGACTCTAGGTGTGTATTAATAGGAGCAATAGACAGTTTCATAACCATCCCTGTGGTTCAGATGAAATCATATGATAATGTCATGTTCAGAGATGAAAACAGTGGCATTGCAGTCAGTATTTGGAGCAGCAAGGCCTTCCCAGTGCTCTACACCATCATAGTGAAGCCTTTCTGTGTCGTGGCCTACATTTATAGCTATTAAAGCTGTGGAGACAGAATTAAAATGTTGGGCTCTTATGTAAGAATGGCAGCATAATTACAAGGTGTGTTTTCAATTTTAGTGATATTTTTCTGTGACCAAGGAGCTAAAACATTAAATGTATCTTAAGCTGGGAAACCTTCGAAAAAACACAAAATATTGAATTTTATAAATAACAAGCCTGCATTAAACACAAATGTTTCCTGTTAAAAATAAATAACAATTGTATGTCTTTTTAGGCTTAAGAACAACAACAACAAAAATAGAACAAAAATAAATAATTTCAGCAGAATGAGGTCCTTTGGATATGTATGTAAAATGAATTAAAAACTAAATGAATAAATAAATAAACCCCAATGATATACAAAGACTCAAGAAAATATGTATTTCCTGTCCCATTAGTGAAATATTGTCTTTGAAATTCTATGCATTTATTGCCGAAGTGCTATACCGAAGACATGCTAAATGCTTTTCTTACTATCATAACTAAAAGCGGTGCTAAGACCCACATGCAACTCTGGACCCCCGGCCTGTCCCTGTTGTCCAGTGTAACTCCATAATTATGAGACCGTTGCCTCACAGCTCTTATTAACTTTGTTTTATGGCTTTATTACCGTAGGTTCATACGTCAGTCTGGCTGGGTTTAAACAGAATTTTATTTGAGCTTCAGTGCAGTACAGGTTACGTACTTTAAAATTACAATGCCTTAACACCAAAGCCTGGCGGCCCACCTGTAAATGTATTTTAACACATCAGACGCACTGCTTCCTTGTATGACAACCTGGGAAAATACAAACAAATCAGGCAAGATATCAGGAAGAGAATTATGGACCTCCACAAGCCTGATTCATCCTTGTGTATCATGACAGTTCATCTATTCAAACAACTATATGCAAGTAAAAACACAATACGAATGTCCAGCAAGTATTCATTATAAGACAGGCTCTGTGTTTAAGGGATAATAGTGTTTTGGTGTGAAATCTGTTTATCAACCCCAGAATAAAAGCAAAAGACCTTGCGAAAATGCCGACTGAGGCTGGTAAGAGAGCGCGAAGTTCCACAATGAAAGGATTTTTGTTCTAATGTGGGCTAAAAAGACCACTCAGAAAGGAAGAAGCCATTACTCAAAAGCAACATAAAATGCCAGATTACAGCTTGTGAAGGCACACCGTGAGAAAGATCTGAGTTTTTCTGAGACGTGTCCCGTGGTCTGGTGAAGCTAAAATTAAAGTGTTTAGCCATAACGACCAATTTTATGTCTGGCCGAAAAAACGGGACGCATGCAAGCCTTACAAGGCCATTAGAACTGTAAAGTACGGGGGTGGCAGCATGATGTTGCGGAGTTTTGCTGCAGGAGGGACAGGTGACCTTCACAGAATAGTTGGCATCAAGAGGAACGAGCATGTTTAAAATATTGAATCATCAGTTAAGTCTTGGGCAGAATGAGTCTGTTGAATGGACAGTGACTCTAATCACACCATCAATGTACAGGGGTTAGACAATGAAACTGAAACACCTGTCATTTTAGTGTAGGAGGTTTCATAGCTAAATTGGACCAGCCTGGTAGCCAGTCTTCATTGATTGCACATTGCACCAGTAAGAGCAGAGTGTGAAGGTTCAATTAGCAGGGTAAGAGCACAGTTTTGCTCAAAATATTGAAATGCACGCAACATTATGGGTGACATACCAGAGTTCAAAAGAGGACAAATTGTTGGTGCACGTCTTGCTGGCGCATCTGTGACCAAGACAGCAAGTCTTTGTGATGTATCAAGAGCTACGGTATCCAGGGTAATGTCAGCATACCACCAAGAAGGACGAACCACATCCAACAGGATTAACTGTGGACGCAAGAGGAAGCTGTCTGAGAGGGATGTTCGGGTGCTAACCCGGATTGTATCCAAAAAACATAAAACCACGGCTGCCCAAATCACGGCAGAATTAAATGTGCACCTCAACTCTCCTGTTTCCACCAGAACTGTCCATCGGGAGCTCCACAGGGTCAATATACACGGCCGGGCTGGTATAGCCAAACCTTTGGTCACTCATGCCAATGCCAAACGTCTGTTTCAATGGTGCAAGGAGCGCAAATCTTGGGCTGTGGACAATGTGAAACATGTATTGTTCTCTGATGAGTCCACCTTTACTGTTTTACCCACATCCGGGAGAGTTACGGTGTGGAGAAGCCCCAAAAAAGCGTGCCACCCAGACTGTTGCCTGCCCAGAGTGAAGCTGGGGGGTGGCTCAGTGATGGTTTGGGCTGCCATATCATGGCATTCCCTTGGCTCAAAACTACATGGGCCAAGGACTACCGAACCATTCTTGAGGACCATGTGCATCCAATGGTTCAAACATTGTATCCTGAAGGTGGTGCCGTGTATCGGGATGACAGTGCACCAATACACACAGCAAGACTGGTGAAAGATTGGTTTGATGAACATGAAAGTGAAGTTGAACATCTTCCATGGCCTGCACAGTCACCAGATCTAAATATTATTGAGCCACTTTGGGGTGTTTTGGAGGAGCGAGTCAGGAAACGTTTTCCTCCACCAGTATCATGTAGTGACCTGGCCACTATTCTGCAAGAAGAATGGCTTAAAATCCCTCTGACCACTGTGCAGGACTTGTATATGTCATTTCCAAGACGAATTGACGCTGTATTGGCCACAAAAGGAGGCCCTACACCATACTAATAAATTATTGTGGTCTAAAACCAGGTGTTTCAGTTTCATTGTCCAACCCCTGTAGGTACAAAGTGGTTTAGGAACAACTAAGTCAATGTTTTGGAGTGGCCATCACAAAGTCTTCATCTCATTACCACAGAACACTTGTAGGTAGAGCTGAAAAGGTGTGTGGCAGCAAGGCAGTAAAAACTGACTCAGGTACACCGGTTCTGTCAGGATGAATGGGCCAAAATTCCAGCAAACTATTGTGAGAAGCTTGTGGATTGTACCTGAAACATTTGACCCCCATCATACAGTTGAAAGAACCCTTCTACCAAATACTAAGGACATGTATATAAACTTCTGAATTTGAAGACAGTTATAAATAATTCTCATTATGGCAACATCTAGCAATCAGAAATATGTTTTGTAATAACGGACCTAAAACAGGACAGTTCAGTCTAATTTGTTCTCATAATGTTGTTGTTTGTTAACCCCTGTCCTCTGTGTGTTACTGTTGCAGGGTACCTCTGTAAACCTGAAGACAATATTTACAGCATTGACTTTGTACGCTTTAAAATCAGAGACCTGGAAACCGACACTGTCCTGTTTGAGATTGCCAAACCTCCGCATTCAGGTACAAGCTTTCACTGTTCTCTGCACTGTTCTATTTCTGTTCTGTTTTACTTAAAAATAGATGCATTGGCTCCTCTGACTGCATTATGTTCATAGCTTTGTAAATATGTGTTTATTATGCTGTAAATCGTTGTTCTGCTGTCAGATGATGATGAGGTGCACAGAGATGGAGATGGCACCGCGGGCCGATTTGTTCGCTACCAGTTTACACCGGCTTTCCTGCGACTGAGGACCGTGGGAGCTACGTGAGTGACTCACACATGCAGCTTGAAAGCAATGAAGTGTTGTATTCCTTATTTTTATTCTGTGTACACTGATAATAATACAAAAACAAATTCCATATACAAAGAAAAGCAGCTGTAAAGACTCAGCGTCTCTTTTCTTCATTCGATCAGGGTGGAATTCACGGTTGGGAACCGGCCCCTGAACAACTTCCGCATGATTGAGAGGCACTACTTTCGTGATCACCTGCTCAAGAGCTTCGACTTTGACTTTGGCTTCTGCATCCCAAGCAGCCGTAACACATGTGAACATATCTACGAGTTCCCCCAGCTTTCAGACAGCCTGGGTGAGTCCTGCTGTTGAAAACCTCCCGATAATTAGTAGGTGAACGTGGAAAGTCCTAAACTATCTCATTTAGTGGGGTTGGGGTTGTAACCAAGCCAGGCTGGTATGGGGAACCAGTCAGATCATACACTGGAGCTTGTATTAGGCTTACATAAAATGTACCACATCAATCAGTTATGTCATATTAGATAAAAATTTTTTTCTGCCCTTCTTGTAGTATGATGTTCACCCAATGCCTCTTTATACGTCTTAACTAAAAGGTGTACTACAGCAATGTAGTGGTGTAAGCAAATGTAATCACAATATTAATCTGTGCAATATTGCAAAGCAAAAGGACATTATTTCGATTGCCATGCATGGAAATTCTGCACGCTAAGATTATATTTGACCTGCTGGACAGACATTTACTCAGTGTCCACACTTGATGTTTATTCGCCTGGGCCGAGATGCTACAATGAAATGATGAAGGAAAAGAAGGGAAAGAGTCAGAAAAATGTGAGTTGATTGCTATCAATATTCAGCAATAGTATCGCCATAACATGTTTTCCTGATGTTGTGCATGTCAGCTGATCCTCCCCAAATCAAGGCTGTTCTCGCATGATTGCCCTTTCAGCGAATGATCCTTTTCTATTTGTTGTCATTGATTATTGGAAAGCTTTTAAAAAATAAAATCAGTGTAGAATATTTAATTCCAGGTTTGACCAGTCTATATATTGTGGTGTTCATGCATCCCTCAATCCAATGTGGATCTAATCCACAAAACAAACTCTTTTTTTGTGTTTTCAGCTATAGAATAAAGTTTAAATAAATCTCAAAATGTGTTCTGCAGAAACTCTGTTAAGTGTAGAATTATACAGCTCAGAACTGACCAAGTAGATATTTAAGTAGAGATAATTAAAAGTAGTCCAGAGCTCTAAAAAATGTGAAATAGTCCTTCAATTCTGCACCGAATCAGACAACTTCAACATTTTAGCTCCCACCACAAGAGGTGCTAAATCCCCTTTAACTACACATTTAAGCAAACAATAGAAGTGCAGACCGACAGAGGATCAAAAAAGTCTCCTCAGGTCTTTGTGATGTATAACATGAGACCCTGATAAATCATTTATAACTTTTTCCACCTTTTATGTGACATCTATACCTTACAGTTCAACCGAAGAACAAATAAAACACAAAATAATAAAATAAAGCTTTCTTAAGGCTTTTGTTTTTGAATTAGCCAAAGCCATTTGTTATTTATATCCTGCCTATCCCAAGAACAAATCTGATTGCATTTGGCACCACTTACTTATAACCCACTGCACAAAGACAGATTTCCTACGCAGGGTGGAAAAATATGGGATTTGATTTTGAAAAAATATTTGGATTGCTAGACTTTAGTGTTTTCCCTTTGTCCAAATCCATCCATCCGTCCATGCTCTGGTTTTTGCAGTTTTTCAGTTTAAAGCCTGACCACAGCAGAAATATCTGCATTACATTCAAGTTCAGAAGCACCACTTCTGGTTTGCTAACATGCAGGTATTGTCTGTTTTGCAGTGCTTCAGATGGTGGAGTGTCCTTATGAAACACAGTCGGACAGTTTCTATTTTGTCGACAATAGACTGGTCATGCACAACAAGGCAAACTACGCCTACAATGGAGGACAATGATGGTGGCAGCCTTGCATGCTGCATCCGCTGCTCTCATCTGTTGACACACATGCATGCATACTGCAGCACATTCAGCTCAAACGTTCACGCATGCACACACTCCCACAGCTGTTTGAGCTGCCGCTTGTGTTTGTAAGGATTTAATGCCTGTTGTTTGTTTCATTTTCAGTGTTTTTTACTTTGCTGGAAGATGATGGTAGTCTTCACACTGACACACAAACAGGAAGAAGCACCACATTGCTTAATTTATTTATTTTTAAACAATGACAGATCTCTTTGATACTTAAAAAGAGGGCTAATCACTAGTGGCTGTGGAACATGTGTTTAAAACAGGTCAAATAGCAATTGGACGGATGATCAGAGTCCTTTCAAGTTTCACAGCTACTATTAAAATCACACACACACATATCTGAAC